>APFE031439675.1:0-17028 GCA_000404065.3 Pinus taeda
TCGTTTAGGGCCTCAAAACGGCTCCGGAAGTTCAGGACCTGAAAACCTGCTAAAAATAGTAAGTTGTGCTACAATTAAGGAAACTGAAAATGCTGAGAAAGACAATGGTGGGGGTCCAGGTGGACTCGGCAGGTGGCCACCAATATCCACCTGGATCAGTTAGCATGTAGTTGATTCACCATAATTTTAAGAGTATCCGAAAAAACACTTAGATAAGCAAAACAAGTTATTAATAAGAAACCCATAAACCAACAATATTTTCACCCAACCTATAGCCCTCAACAATCACAAGGTGCAAAGTTCATTCACCTAGAACTTGGAGTTGTTTTCCATTTCTTATATACTTGAGGCTAGATGGGTCAAACCACCCTCTAAACTTAAAAAAATATCTTGCATTTGTGTAAATCATTCGCTAATGATATAATTTCACTATGATGATTATGTTTCTTCTCTAGAACTTGCCTACCAAAGTATCCCTCCATTGATTTCTCTATAAAAAAATTGATAAATGATATGATTTCATTATGATAATTGATGGGCCTACAAATTAAACACAAATTAAGGCCCATGTAACCATGAGTCCACTCTCTTTTTGGATTAGATGACATATTTTTATCTTTAATATGTTCATTAGCAAGGTTCATAGATAATTTCATATCATGTGCCAAATATTATCTAAATTTGTAGAATATTGTGGTAATATTGGGCACATTATGAAGATTTGAAGGAGAAGAGAATCTCGGGATTTGAATAAGAAATGAAAAATATAGGATGTGTTCCCCATCATTTAATGCAATTTCCTAGTGTTGGCTAGATCCACTTTTTGAGGGATTGTGGAGGGGAAAGTTTCCTCCTTTGAACTAGAATGATTCCTCACCACCTTGTATAAGTAAGAATTCAAATTTTCCTATAGAGGCATGTATTTCTTGGTATTCTTGTGGAGAAAACTTGTTATTTAGCAACTCCACTTTCCTTTCTATAAGGGATGTACTTGGATTGATTCAACTTTTGAAGTTTGGTGTCATTTTTAGCTTGTAAAATTTGGTTTCCAACATCGGAATGTGAGTTTCATTCTGCTTTCACATCCTAGGAGATTTATATCCCACTTGTACAATTTCTTTATTTCATTTTAATTCTTTTTTCACTTGGGTCTCTTATTTTTGCATTTACTATTCATGCTTCTTTTGTTGTAGGTCATATTTGTTAAATGATTGAAGTAAGATGTTGTGTAGGATATTTACAATGTATAAAACATGATGCATTCTTATAACAACTTTGGAAAATAAAATTAATCATTGAGCTACTTGGATTGGTTTACTAGTTCACAAATCTAGAATTTCTCGAAGTCCCTTGTAGCAAAATAGTAGTAATTTTCTACTATTTTTTAGAACATGTTAATGAGATTAATTTGAGTTTATTCGAATTGTATTGAGTCATAGAAATATTCAAGTTAATAAAAAAACTCACGCAATACCATTTTCACTTGATTAGTTTAGGCATTTGGTAGGTTAACTAGCTCACTATTTCTTGAATTTTCAGTTTTTAGAGTAGTAATTTTATGTTATATTTTAGCACTATTTAACACCGATATTTGGGAGTGATTCAACTTGGAATAGATTCTTAGGAAATACTAATTAATAACAAAAAAAATCAATCTCATTTTCATTCGGTATACTTAGGAATTCAGAAAGTTATCTCACTCCTATAGCAATCGTTCCACTCATATAGTAGTCATGTAGTGTCCTATAGCACACGTAAACTTGACCAAATATACTAAAATATCTTCTTTTCTATCCCTTAGTCTTGAATAATGAGCTCTTGAATCTAAATGCATTATTTAGGATGACCAAAGACCACTTAATATTTTTCATCTTATACATGTGGCACATCTCAATAATTTGGGTTACTGGACATATTTATGAATTGGATAGCACAATAATGATTTCCTTGATTGCCACATGAAGTAACTAATGAATTCTATGAATGCGTCTAACCTCTTTAGAATGCAGTGATTGAATACATTATCTTTCCTTCATGCATTTTATATTAGTTTATTTTATTTATTCTTAAGCTAGGGTTTCTATTTTAAGCACTATTATTTCCATTCCATAGACTAGGTTCCATTTTCAATGCAACTTTCACATACCGAAATTAAGCTAGTGTTTGATTTCATGATATTTGCTTCATTGCTTCACATCAATAAAAGAATGAAACATTTCATGTTGCACATATAATGTCGACACCTCTTAAGTTTTTACAAACCTGAGGTTGTCAATTTAAGTTGGTAGCCTTGGGAGTTGCATCATTCATTTTGCAACACTCGAGCTTAACAATTATCATTGTCCTCCTTGAGGAAATTCCCAAAAACTCTTTAATTACTCATGTAAGGTGACCAAGAGGATACATTTTCTTCTCCTTGCACTAGTGGGGTCTCGATCAAAGTAAGAATGGAAAACTTCTCTAATAAGCTCAAAGTGTTATAATGATAACCTCTCTCAATGCATCATTTGCTCCATCCTACATATGTTATATTAGATGCCAGAAAGGTCACGCAATGAAAGATAGTTACCTCTTGGCCATTTGATTTAGCATGGGAAGGCTAGCCAGGATTGGATCTTTTATGTTGACTCCTCCCCTCGCAACTATGTCACCTTTGTGTAGGCATAAGACTCCCCACTATTAAAGAGGCTCTACAGTTGTGAGAATGGAATTGAGTATATTGTATTTATAAATATCCCCACTTAGTATCCACTCAAACGAACCACTATTAACCACATTATTTTAGAACCACTCAACTTTCATACACTTTTAACAAAAATACAAATGGAACCACCTCGAGGCCACACAATCAAGGTGGGAGATAACATTGTGTTCATCCACCTAAGAAAATAAAAAACCTAGGGAAAACTATGGTCAAGGTAAGGGAGCCAACTAGAAGCCAATTGAACTCAAAAACAATGGATAAGCCAAAAGGGAAACCCTGAGAGTTGGAGTAACGAAAATTATTAAAAGTGGAGAAAACCTTGCAATGAAGTGAAGCAACTAAGCTACACTAGAGATTTTAATCACCTAGAATTACCTTGAAGATAATTTTAAATTTTTTCATGTCTCCACAACTCATAATTGTTCTAGTAGTTATAAATGCCTATCTCAATTGCTTCTAACAAGCCTTCTCGCAAG
This sequence comes from Pinus taeda, assembly GCA_000404065.3. Lineage (NCBI taxonomy): Eukaryota > Viridiplantae > Streptophyta > Pinopsida > Pinales > Pinaceae > Pinus > Pinus taeda. The sequence continues at coordinate 3,181 of APFE031439675.1, forward strand.
ATATCTCTATCCTCCCTTGTCGAGCATTATCCTCCCATGTCGAGTGGTGCCTGGGAGTTGAAGTGTATGTAAAACCTATTGAAGAGAGAAAGGGTTGCATGGAAGAAAGGCCCTTTCCATGCCCAATGAGAAAGTCCCACATATGATCCCCACTCATTCAAAAAATTTCAAATTTGAAGAATAACAGAGTGCATGGGGGGCATACCAAGCCACCTCCTCCTTAGTCAATATGGGAGTTAATTGGGTTGCATGTGCCCCATCAGATCCATTTTGTTGTGTACATTTTAAATTTTAAATCACAATATATTTATGTGCATAAATATTATAACCAACAACACATTGATAAAAGAAGATTTAATGCTTTTTTTTTGTAAGCTGCGGTAGTGACTTTCGTTTTCTATTTATATCAAAACAAGTTAAACCATATATATCAATTTGGTGGCCTCAACATACCCAGATGGGAAACCAGACCTATTGGCCACCTCAAGTTATTATAGGCCATCCAGTAGAAAAAACTTCTAAGTCTACCATTTCATGCAATATAAATTGTGCAAAAGCAAATGCTAAATATGTTCGAGACAGTCATGAAACCAATACAAAGAAAAGATAATATTGATCCTCATAAACAAACACAATAAACAAGTACAAGAGCTAAAATTTTATGTCTTCCATGTTCACAGGCGTTGTTGCCTAGTCCTTCGCTGCTGGAGTTAACATTTTCAACTGTTGCTAGATCACCTCCAGCTTATTATCCTGCATTATCATTATGATCTGTAGATTTTTCATTTCTTTCTTCATGTTTTGCATTCCCTGGACAAGCTCTACCATTTCACCTGCTACTTGTTCTAGCGCCTTTGCAAGTAAACATTTCAGCACCCAGTAAATGTGCAAGGCTTGCTTGTATAAAGTCATTCTTCCCCTGGTGTTTCCCAGGTCAGGAATGAGATCTCCCATTCCTCCATTTTGGGCTCCAAATCTTCTTCCATGACATTTTCCTCCAATTCCTGAATGAGCTTGCATATATCCACATCAGTTCCTTCTCGATATTCCCTTGCAGCTTCCTGTATTTCTTTCCACATAGTTTTTCGGGTAAGCCTTTGAAGTGTAGGCGTAGAGGTCATGGGGTCATTACATCCTAGCTAGATTTTTCGGCCTCTTCCACCTCGGCCCCTTACTCGACCTCAATGTGTCATCTTGTGTTTTGCAGCCACCTGTTTACCATGACCAACAAAAAAGGTTAGGTTATCTGCATTTACTCCTGTTCCCATCTCCTGACTGTCCCTGTCCCAGATTTTTCCCTCCCCACTCCAGGTTCTCCCAATGGTCTGACTACTCCACAGATTCCCTCCCCTTGGGCTAGACATGTGAATACCCTCTACAATCTTCTCTGCCTCCCAGACTGCTTGCTTAACCTCCTCAGCCTTCCCCTGTACCCAACACCTATAGAACCCCGCTAGGTTTTAATTTGGGTCTTTATGGTGATTTACCATGCAATAATCTCCCTTTGCATTCCTCTTCTTGTCCCCCTCCACCTACTTATTGTGTGCTATAGGGTGGGTTTCATACTTGCATGGGATTCTTCCTCTCATTATAAATCCTATCTCCCCTCTCCTCCATCATACAAGAAAAGGTTGAAAGGGAAGCAAGAATAGCACTGAGAAAACATACCCGGACTGTCGCTTGGTCACAAAAGAATCCAGCTTTTTCTTGGCTCCGGTATTCTCCTTCCTTCACTACGTATTGGTCTCTCTTACTCCCTTAGCCTTCCTCATTAACCCTCTCCCTTCTACTCTACATCCAATCATTCATCCGCCACCATTTCCTAGTCCCTCTTCCTCCACTCCCCTATCACCTCGACACCTCGAGATTCCAGCAGATATGCATGATGCTCCCGCATGCTACTAGTAATTATTCGAGAATTTTGTGGTCAACTTTTCCAACCTCTCCCCTGCGTTATCTTGTTAATTATCTTGTCCTTCTCTCTCACCTCGATCGGGGGCCACCTGTATCCACTACCTTTAGTTCGTACCCTCATTATTATCTTTGCTAATGATTGTTATTATGGGCTCCCATTTTTGTTCCTCCAAATGTGTTGGCCATATACTGTCTACCTTTCCCCCTTGTTCATTACAACCCAAATTAGCAAGGAAATCCACTACCTTATTACCATCCCTTCTAACATGATTTATGATCTTGTACTTGATGCGCTTTATGAACTCTGCTAGGTCCTGAATTAGGCCTGCCATCCTCCACCTCTACGCCACTATCTCCCAATCCTTGCCATTATTAAGTTTCCTGAGCATCTCTATCACTAGTTTTGAGTCGCTTTATTTTCCAAATTATTGTATCCATTTCGGATCGCTATTTTGAATCCTTGATAGACTGCCATTAATTTTGCTTCATTGTTGCTCATAATACCACCACGATCTGCATATACCCATCTTGTCCGCCCTTGATTATCCCTGAAAATGCCTCCAAACGCTGCTGACCCTGGGTTTCCTTTGGAGGCTGCATCAAAGTTTAGTTTAATGAAGCCATATCGTGGGCACTTGAACTTGGCAGGGCTACGGTTATAAGTTCTCGATTCTTTTTGCTTTTGGGGATGCACCATGCCTTGTTCTAAATTTAGGCATGTCAAGATCCTTTCTTCTTCCAAAGTTGCTTTTCAATCTTCTTGATTCCAATATTTTGCAAGGATAGTTTCTCTTATATGGCTTTGGGTTCCTTTCCAGATCAGCTCTCGAGACATTTCTTTGTTTTGAGATATTCTCTGATTTCTTTCTTTCCATATCATCCACATATTCAAGCCCACCACTATACTCCAGGCTCTTCTAACCACTGAGCTCAAAAACTAACCTTGCCCTCATTTGTTAATGGTTTCTTTAATGTTATGAGGATCTTTGTTTGTCTTCCCAAATATTTTCCTGATTTCTTCCCATTGCTACTAAGTGACAGGGCATGTGTTGAGAATATGTTCTTGTGTTTCTTGGTCCTACTTGCATAAGTAACATTTGGGCGGTCTGTGGAATCCACGCTTCTAAAGTTGATCCCATGTTGAAATGCAACCTTTACCTACTAACCCTAGAAACATGGTTACTTTCGGTCACTTGTTACTCTGCCATATTTGTTTCCACATCGGTGCATTTTTGTCTCGCTCCTGATGTATGGTTAGATGGTAAGCTTCTTTAATCAGGAAGGTTCCCTTCGTGGATCTACCCCATCTCAGTATATTTGGGCGTATTCTGATAGTTATTCTCCTTGACTTCATTTCTCTTATATATAGCTCTCTTTGTTCATTATCAATATGTCTATCCCACACTTTTGGCTTCTTCCTAGTTCTCCAGGTCTCCTCTTGGCTTTCTTCATTCTAGAACTCACTTACATAATTCAACCCTTCCTCTTTTGCCTTCTGACATGTGTTTCTAAGGCCCTATATCTCCTTCATTTTTTCTCTTTTCTGCCAAGCTTCACCCTAGAATTTAGCTGAGTTTCCATTCTGTATTTCCCAGAATGCATGTTTGGATATAATGTCTTTGTTTTGACTAGCCATGTCCCATATTGTTGAACCTCTTGGCATTTCCTCAAGTCTTAGAATACCTTCAGTAGTTGTGGGCATGTTGTATTTTTGTGTCCAATTTTTTTCCATAGGTCTCCTCCTCCCCTCTTCCATATCCACCACAACTTCACCCCCATTACTTGGTTTAGGGTATAAGGGTCTCTTAGACCCAATCCCCATTCTTCTTTACTTTTTGTTAGGCCCTTCTAAGATATCAAAGCACATTTATTTTGTTGCTTTAGCCCTCCCCAGATGAATTATTTGAATATTTCCGTCATTTTTGTACATGCCCCTTTGGGAACAGCCATTGTCGAAAGAGGGTAGATGGGAATTGATTGTAAGACTGACCTGAGAAGAACTACTCTTCCTGCTATATTTAGAGTTTGGAATGACTAGTTTTCCAATCTATTCTTAATTTTCTCAATGGTTTGATTCCAATTCGCCATCTTTAAAGGGTTTGAGGCTAACTTGGTGCCTAACTATTTTGTGGGTAATTCTCCAGAGCAGAAGCCCATTATTCTCATCAGGTGGGATTTGACAGTACCTAGAGTGTTGAAAAGGAAAGTACAGGATTTTTCCTTGTTAATTTGAGTACCTGTAGCTTCCATGGAGAGGTCAATGATTCTTTTTACTCTGTTTGCTTCTCTTACGGAGACTGCACAAAAAAGCATAATATCATCTACATATTGCTGGTGAATAATCAGTAGGTTGTTTCCTAATAACCTGAGCCCTTTCATTTTCCTGTCTCTCAATTATTTTTTGATGTATATTCCTAGTCCTTCTACTGCAATGACGAACAGAAATGGGGATAGAGGATCCCCCTCTCTCAGCCTTCTTGTGGCATTGAAAGTTGAAGTTGGCATCCCATTCAAGAGAATGGAGAAATTTGGTGTGGAAATCATATCATAAACCCATTTTACCCACCTATTACAAAACCCAAATGCTACTAATATTGATTTAAGGTATTCCCAGTTCAGACAGTCATATGCCTTTGAGAGATCTAGTTTGATCATCATTCCCCCTTCCTTCTTGTGTTTCAAAGAATGCACCACTTCCTGAGATACTACCAAGCCATCTAGTTTTGCATCCCTTCCACAAGATTGGTCTGTTCCAAAGAGATAATGCTTGACAGAATTGGCTTCAATTGTTTGGCCATCAGAGTGGCTATAATCTTATAAATTACATTACAAAGAGAAATGGGTCGAAAACCCTAGGCAGTTTCAAATTTATCATTTTTAGGAATAAGAGACAAGAGGGTTGAGTTTAGACCAGGACATACCTTCTGATTTCTTCGCAACTCTTCTACCTTGTCCAAAATGTCCTGCCGCAAGAATTTCTAGCCCGCTTGGTAGAATTCTATAGTGAATCCATCTGGTCCTAGAGATTTATTCTTCTTCATCCCTTTCACGGTCTCTTCCACTTCCTCTAGGGTCGTAGCTCTCATAAGTGCTAGGTTCCATTCTCTGGTGATGATACTTAGGATTTCATTGCATACCCTTCCAATAGCTTCTTTTCTATTCGTTTGGGGTTTCGTATGGAGTTCTTTGAAATGACCAACTAGAGTCTACTCCATTTCCTCATGCTGGGTTAGGCAAAGTCCCTCTCCATTTTTAATGGAGAAAATTCTATTTTTTTGTCACTATTGAATCATGGCTTGATGGAAAAATTTTGTATTCCTTTCTCCTTCTCTAAGTCATTTTACTCTTGACTTTTGCTTCCATAGAATCTCCTCCTGTTTTGTTCGTTCTTCAACTTGACTTATAAGTATCCCTTCTTCTCTGGTTCTTTCCTCGCTTTTGCCTTCTGATATGATTTGTTGCTACAGTGTTATCATTTTTTGGTCTAAAAGCTACTGGTCTTTAAATATGTTCCCAAATTCTTATCTATTCCATTTTTTAATCTTCCCCTTGAGTTCTTTTAATTTTAATTGAAATGTCTGCATTCTACTTCTTCCTCTTTGTTGGCTCTGATTCGACCACTCTTCCACCTTTTTCATGACCTTTTGATCTCTGAGCCAGAAGGCCTTGAACCCAAAAGGCCATTTTCTTGGACTAGCTTTAATGTCAATTTCTAGTCAAACTGGCCAATGGTCTGAACCGAGTCCTAGTAGGATCATTGTTTCAATAAATATATCCTTTTTTATTATTTGATCACATATTAAGAATATGTCTAGTGTTGATACAATTTGGTTTTTGCCTCCTCTTCTTTTATTCCATGTGTGGATCTCATTTATTGTGGGAATATCCACCAGTCTTTGTTCTATTATCATATCACCAAAGGCTTCCATATCCAGATCTGTTCTTCTTAGGCCTCCTCATTTTTCCTCTAGGGATGTGATCATGTTAAAGTCACATCCTACTATCCATGGTGAATCTGGGTATAAACTCTGGATTGTTCCCACATTTAGAAGAAATCTTCTCTGTTCGCTTGTTAGATGGTGACCGTATACCCTAGTGAGAAGGATCCATTCTGGAGAACCTATATTCCTGAATTTTCCAGAAAGAATTCAAGGCATTCTTACCCAATTTTCAAATTGAAGTTCCTCTGGGTTCCAAAGAATTTCCAGTCCTTCTACACTACCTAAGGCATCCTAACCCATTATTTCACAATGAGGATTGAATCTTCTCATTATCTCTTTCAATTTCTCTTAGATATCTCTGTTTCCCCTTACTGTTCAGCCCTCTAACATTCCATGATGTAATTATCATTTTAACAATTTGAGGGGTTGTTGGAATACCTCTCAAAGAGATATGACTCTTCCTAACTTAACCGGAATCTCTCCGACCATTTGGATGGTCTCGCTCATAGGTTGTCTTCCCCATTTTCTTCCACCTTTTTCGACATTACCCATTTGTGTGCCTTGGCTTCCTTGTGCTTCTAGTTGTTCTCGTTGGTTTGCCATGTCTACCCCTACTTTCTCCTTATATTTTTGAAACATGTACTTGTATAATTACTTTTGTTCTTCCCATTGCTACTAAGTGACAGGGCATGTGTTGAGAAGATTTTCTTGCGTTTCTTGGTCCTACTTGCACCAGTAACATCTGAGGGGTCTGTGGAATCCATGCTTCTGAAGCTAATCCCATGTTGAAATGTGTCCTTTACCTACTAACCCTAAAAACATGGTTACTTTCGGCCACTAGTTACTCTGCCATATTTGTCTGCACATTGGTACATTTTTGTCTTGCTCTTTTTATATGGTTAGATGGTAAGCTTCTTTAATCATGAAGGTTCTCTTCATGGATCTACCCCATCTGAGTATATCTTGGCCTATTCTAATAGTTATTCTCCTTGACTTCATTTCTCTTATATATAGCTCTCTTTGTTCAGTATCAATATGTCTATCCCACACTTCCGGCTTCTTCCCGATTCTCCAGGTCTCCTCTTGGCTTTCTTCATTCTAGAAATCACTTACATAATTCAACCCTTCCTCTTTTTCCTTCTAGCATGTGTTTCTAAGGCCCTGTATCTCCTTCATTTTTTATCTTTGCTACCAAGCTTCATCCCAGAATTTAGCTAAGTTTCCATTATGTATTTCCGTGAATGCATGTTTGGATATAATGTCTCTGTTTTGACTAGCATGGTCCCATATTGTTGAACCTCTTGGCATTTCCTCAAGTCTTAGAATACCTTCAGTAGTTGTGGGCATGTTGCATTTTTGTGTCCAAATTTTTTTCCATAGGTCTCCTCCTCCCCTCTTCCATCTCCACCAGAACTTCGCCTTCATTACTTGGTTCAGGGTATAAGGGTCTCTCAGACCCAATCCCCCTTCTTCTTTACTTTTTGTTAGGCACTTCCAAGATATCAGAGCCCATTTCTTTTGTTTCTTTAGCCCTCCCCAGATGAATTTTTTGAATATTTCCGCCATTTTTGTACATGCCCCTTTGGGAGCAGCCATTGCCGAAAGAGGATAGATGGGACTTGCTTGTAAGATTGATCTGAGAAGCACTACTCTTCCTGTTATATTCATAGTTTGGAATGACTGTTCCAATCTATTCTTAAGTTTATCAATGGTTTGATTCAAAATTCTCCATCTTTAAAGGGTTTGAGGCTAACTCGGTACCTAAGTATTCTATGGGTAATTCTCCAGAGCAGAAGCCTAGTATTCTCATCAGGTGGGATTTGACAGTAGCCAGAGTGTTGAAAAGGAATGTACAGGATTTTTCCTTGTTAATTTGAGTACTTGAATCTTCCATGAAGAGGTCAAGGAGTCTCTTTACTCTTTTTTCTTCTCTTAGGGAGACTGCAGAAAAAAGCATAATATCATCTACAAATTGTTGCTAAGTAATCGGTAGGTTGTTTCCCGATAGCCTTAGCCCTTTGATTTTTCTATCTCTCAATTCTTTTTTGATGTATCTTCCTAATCCTTCTACTACAATGATGAACAGAAATGGGGATAGAGGATCCCCCTCTCTTAGCCTTCTTGTGGCATTGAAAGTTGAAGTTGGCATTCCATTCAAGAGAATGGAGAAATTTGGTGTGGAAATCATATCATAAACCCATTTTACCCACCTATTACAAAACCCAAATGATGCTAATATTGATTTAAGGTATTCCTAGTTCAGACGGACATATTCCTTTGAGAAATCTAGTTTGATCATCATTCCCGCTTCCTTCTTGTGTTTCAAAGAATGCACCACTTCCTGAGATACTACCAAGCCATCTAGGATTTTCCTCCCTTCCACAAACCCGGTTTGTTCCGAAGAGATAATGCTTGACAAAATTAGCTTCAATCATTTCGTCATCAGAGTGGCTATAATATTATAAATTACATTACAAAGAGAAATGGGTCGAAAACCCTAGGTAGTTTCAAATTTATAAGTTTTAGGAATAAGAGACAAGACAGTTGAGTTTAGACCAGGATATACCTTCTAATTTCTTCGCAACTCTTCTACCTCATCCAAAATGTCCTACCCCAAGAATTTCCAGCCCGCTTGGTAGAATTCCATTGTGAATCTGTCTTGTCCTAGAGCTTTATTCTTCTTCATCCCCTTCACGGTCTCTTCCACTTCCTCGAGGGTCGTAGCTCTCATAAGTGCTAGGTTCCATTATCTGGTGATCATAATCCCTGATTTCATTGCATATCCTTCCAATAGCTTCTTCTCTATTCGTTTCGCGTTCCGTATGGAGTTGTTTGAAATGACCAACTAGAGTCTACTCCATTTCCTCATGCTAGATTAGGAAAAGTCCCTCTTCATTTTTAATGGAGAAAATTCTATTTTTCTGTCGTTGTTGAATTATGGCTTGATGGAAAAATTTCGTATTCCTTTCTCCTTCTCTGAGCCATTTTACTCTTGACTTTTTCTTCCATAGAATCTCCTCTTGTTTTCTTCGTTCTTCAATTTGATTTATCAGTATCCCTTCTTCTTTGTTTCATTCCTCGCTTCTGCCTTCTAATATGATTTCTTGCTACAGTGTTATCATGTTTTGGTCTAAAAGTTGTTGGTCTTTAAATATGTTCCCAAATTCTTCTCTATTCCATTTTTTAATCTTCTCCTTAAGTTCTTTTAATTTTAATTGAAATGTCTGCATTCTGCATCCTTCTCTTTGTTGGTTCTGATTCGACCACTCTTCCACATTTGTCGTGAACTTTTGATCGCTGAGCCAGAGGGCCTCGAACCTAAAAGATTGTTTTCTTGGACTAGTTTTAATGTCAATTTCTAGTCGGATCAGCCAATGGTCTGAACCAAGTCCTAGTAGGATCATTGTTTCAATTAATATATCCCTGTTTATTATTTGATCATATATTAAGAATCTGTCCAGTCTTGATGCAATTTGGTTTTTGCCTCCTCTTTTGTTATTCCATGTGTGGACCCCATTTATTGTGGGAATATCCACCAATCTTTGTTCTATTATCATATCACCAAAGGCTTACATATCCAAATCTGTTCTTCTTAGGCCTCCTCATTTTTCCTCTAGGGATGTGATCATGTTAAAGTCACATTCTACAATCCATGGTGAATCTGGGTATAAACTCCAAATTTTTCCCACATTTCGAAGAAAGATTCTCTGTTTTCCTGTTAGATGGGGACCGTATACCCCAGTGAGAACGATCCATTCTGGAGAACCTATATTCCTGGATTTGCCTGAAGGAATTCAAGGCATGCTTACCCAATTTTCAAATTGAAGTTCCTCTAGGCTCCAAAGAATTGCCAGTCCCCCTACATCACCTAAGGCATCCTGACCCATTATTTCATAATGAGGATTGAATCTACTCATTATCTCTTTCAATTTCTCTTAGATATCTCTATTTCCCCTTACATTTCAGCCCTCTAACATTCCATGATGTAATTATCATTTTAACAATTTGAGGGGTTGTTAGAATACCTCTGAAAGAGATATGACTCTTCCTGAATTAGCCAGCATCTCTCCGACCATTTGGATGGTCTCGCTCATAGGTCACCTTCCCTGTTTTCTTCCACCTTTTTCGGCATTACCCATTTCTGTCCCTTTGCTTGCTTGTGCTCCTAGTTGTTCTGGTTGTTTTGCCATGGCTACCCCTACTTTCTCCTCATTACTTGTTCCTCTTCACTCCCTTTGTCCTTTTGTGGATCTATGTCCATTTGAGATTGGTCTTAGGGCATTCCCATGCTTTCTTCTTCCTTCTCCTATTCCACATTTGTTTTTATTGTGTCATCTCCTTTTTCCGTTTTTGAAAGTTCCACTGGTTCTTCTTCACTATCTTCTCTTTATGTTTCCATTTCCTCTTCCTGAAGTGCCTCAAAATTGTTTTGATTTTCTAGCGTTACTATTTTGACAAGTGGTTATAGAGGGATCGGTCCTTTCAGAGACTTCCCTCTGGTAAGCACTTCTTTGAATCCTTCCTCAGCCTCCTTGTTTACCTCTATTTCCTTCTTCTCTTCCTCTCTCATTCCTATTATTTCTCTGGATGCATTGAAAGGACATTGTTTGAAGAGATTAGCATATTCGTGCCATCTTCTACAGTGGAATGGGATATGCTCATAATCCACTGGTTGGTACTCTAATCCAATATATTCTGGAAGTGGTTTTGTGATATTCATGTATACGCAAAATCCTGGCATAGGATGTATATCTTCCTCTTTTAGTGGTCTTAGCTACTTTGAAAAATGTTCCAATTGTTTTCCTATTCCTTCCAGGATCTCTCGATCCCAGAACTCAATTGAGAGTCCAAACTGTCTAACCTAGACAGGTGCTGCTAGCTTTTTTTTCTTTATTTGGGTTATAGAATTCCTTCAAGTACCTCATAAATAGCCAAACGTTATTTGGGAAGTAGGGTCCTCCCTCAAAAATCCTCTCCTTTTCCTCCAGGTTAGTGATGACAGTGAAAAAGCCCTTTTCCCTTAGTTTTAGGTCTATGTGTCCTTCAGGCTTCCATATTTGTTGTATCCATTTGGCCATATCCTTCTCGGACAGCCAGATCACCCCAAACTTGCAAATCAGAGCATGATCTTTCATAGAACTTCTATACTCTTCGAGTTTGTTGTTAGGGATTACAAACTTGGGTTTTTTCATTTCTCTGAGTAGGCATATGCTTCCTGACCCTGCTTGCCAGCGAGCCCCCATGACTGGAATGTCTTTGTAGCTTTCTCTAGTGCCTCCATGCACTTCATTTCTGCTTGACGCACCTGCTACTACAGTTTTATACGAGGGGATCTCTCCCCCCTCATCTCCGTCTACCATTTCTTTATCAGTCTTGCCTACCTTCTATCTCTCGTCCTCTGCTCGTCTCTACATTGTTCACTTCTCTCATCAAATGTGAGTGGTTGCAGGCTTCCCCTACACCCTATCCCGAGTTCAAGTCTGCCATAGGTAGCCCATTCTGAAACCCTAACACTACTCTCCTACCTTCATCGCTTCCTTTGCTTTCGATTGCCAGCTCCTATCATTCATTAATTCAATAAGCTTCGTGACAATTCTCAAGATTATGTGCTAAGAAATTAGAAATCTATATCCCAAAGATTTAATGTTTTTAATCTAAATAAACTCACTCTATTTATTTAAGGTTTTGTTTTTTTTAGCACGATTAGGTTATACAATTTTTGGTGAGATTATATTTTCTATTTTCCAAAAATTTATATTTTGATTCTTAAATAAATTTAATGTCCTGAGATGGGGATGTGATCTACGGACAAAATAAAAATTGTTTGGAGGGAACACCTTCAGTCACATCTTTCAACCACAAGGCATGGTGTGGCATGGGAAAGGCTAGAGAAATTGTTCCTTACAACCAATGCCTATTCATTATAAATGTTGGGTCATAGTTATGGGGTGGCAGAAGCTTGCTAAGGAACACACTGGGAGTAAGGTGTAATCATCACCAACCTGCTCCAAGGTTCAAGCCATAGCGAGGTATGTTAAATCTCATTTTCTACTTACTCATTTGGGGCTCTATTAGACCAAAATATTTTTATTACTTACCCAATCCACATCTGTTAGGCCCCTATACTACTAGTGTAACCCATTATTGTTATTAGTACAACCCACTTATTATATTGATGTACCCACGTAGTGCCCATATTGTTACTATTGAGCCCCATAGAAGCCCACTATTGTTATTATTGTGCCCTTACATTATTATATTGATGTACCCATGTAGTGCCCATATTGTTACTATTGTGCCCCATAGAAGCCCACTATTGTTATTATTGTGCCCTTACATTATTATTGTTATGTCGGCTCTAATTATTTTATGATCCCTTAGACTCCTATATATAGAAAGGAGGTATTTTCATTTGTATCATCCAACAATTGTTCATTTATGTAATGTAAAGGAGGTTTCCACCTTGAAGAGGTTGAATTCTAAGGCGTTGATCCATCTTTTATATCTTTTCTTGAGCTAGTTCATAACATTTGGTATCAAAGCTTTGGATTCTAGGGTTTCGCTACTCCAAACCGGTCATCATGGAATGTTCACAATAACTTTTTTTCTGTGATGTTTCAGAAGCCAAAAAAAAACCATTTGAGAAGAAATCGTGTTGAATCTCAGGTCTACATTTCAGAGTGTTTTGTGCTATATTCTCGGAGATATGATCTGAGGAATTTGGTCTTTTTGCAGACTCCTGAATTACATTCCAAACAGGTGACCTGGGGAAAATCATCATAACTTTTTCTCTGAGCATTGGATTGAATTTTCGTAAGAAGGTATAGAAAGAGGATGGACTTTAGTTTCTTGTATATATTCTTTAGAGCCAAAAGACGAAACACGAACTTGTGGCACATCGTATAATTTCGCCCTACTGAACTAGTCCATAATCAGGTCACTGTGGACGATTTCGCATAACTTTTCCTTGGAGAATCCAATTTGGATCTGACTGGTGGCATTGGAAAGAGGACATAGAGGGCTACTGCAAGTCACCATTTCAGAACTGGATGATTCGAATGTACAGAGATACATCAAAGGCAATATCAAGCTCCTACAAAGTGAAAAAAGGTGTGTAGATTCTTTTAAATTTTTGCTTAATATTGGTTTGAAATTTATTTTGAAGGAATTCAAAGGGCATAGTAGAGCATTATTATCGGTAACTAATGCCCTGAGGAAAGAAAATGCAAACACCTAGTAAGGAACCTGAAAGCTCTAGCATGACTCATGAAGAAGAGGAAGAAATGCTACAAGATATATCAAAATTACAAGAAAAAGTGCAACAAGTGTCACTTGCACAAAAAGCAACAGAATCTAAGATGGATGGTTTAAGGAAAGATGTAGAAGCTAAGATGGATGGTTTAAAGAAACGTGTAGAAGCTAAGATGGATTTTTTAAAGAAGGGCATAGAAGCTAAGATGGATGGCATGGAAGCTAAGATGAATGGCATGGACGCTAAGATGAATGGCATGGACGCTAAAATTGATGGCATGGATGATAAGATGGAAGAATTGACAATAAATATGAATAAGTTGGTACAAGGAATGGTCACTAATGGTGAAAAGGTACTAAAGGAAACTCATGATGAGAACAAAAGAAATTAATCATGATTCCATAGACACTAATGTGGGATCGAAGACCCATCATATTCCAAAAATCGATATGAGGAAGTTTGATGGCAAGGATCCCGCAACATGGATATTATAGATGGAGCAAATTTTCGATCTCAATAATGTGCAAAACACACAAAAGGTACGTATTGCAACTTTATATTTGGAACCAAATCAGTTTGTATGGTATCAATGGCTTTGCTCTCGTAAACAAATTATCACTTGGGCAATTTTTTACGGAAGAATTGACAGCACATTATGAGGATACAAAAAGCAACACTTTTTTTAGCCAATTGATAAGTCTCAAACAAAAGGGTTCAATAATGGAGCACATTGAGGAGTTC
>APFE031439675.1:19559-54911 GCA_000404065.3 Pinus taeda
CACTCCTCAAACTATCAAGATAGAAGGACATATCAAGAAGAAAAATGTTCAAGAAGTGAAAGATCACATTGAGCATCAAGAAATGAATCCGACCATATCCTGCAAAGGATTTGAAGAAATTACCACTCCTCAAACTTTGAAGATAAAAGGAAATATCAAGAAGAAAAAGGTTCAAGTAGTGAAAGATCACATCAAGCATCAACAACAAGTTCTCCAACTCTTAAAGGATAACATCACTTCAGTGAAAAATCAAATGAAACAACAGGTAGATCAACATCGTAGTGAAAATGTTTTTGATGTAGGTGATTGGGTATTTTTACTACTACATCTCAAGCAAGCTATTTATGAGAAGGAAATATTGGCAATACTACATGCACTTAAAAAATGGCAACCTTACCGAATGGGAAGATTCTTCAAGGATGAAGATGTGGAAGCATTGTTTTGTGTTATTTCTATTATCCAACCAGATTGGATAAACGAATCAAGGGATGAATGGAAGAAGGATGAAGAAGTATGGCCACTTATTCAAAAGTTGCAAAAGATCCCAATTCAAACAATATTTCCAGAAATTGAATAGGAAAGAAAAATCATATTGGAACCTGGAGCAGTCACAGAAACAAAAAACCAATAGCTACGAAATCAATCAACTTCATAGTATCTCATCAAGTGGAATAACTTACCCGCTAAAGATTCCACATGGAAGTACAAAAATTTTATACAGAACCATCAAGAACTACTCAAGCGTTGAGGACAACGCTTTTTGAAGGAGAGGGGCTTGTTAGGCCCCTATACTACTAGTGTAACCCCTTATTGTTATTAGTACAACCCACTTATTATATTGATGTACCCATGTGGTGCCCATATTGTTACTATTGTGCCCCATAGAAGCCCACATGTATTATTGTGCCCTTACTAATGTGTACCCATGTAGGCCCTATTGTTACATGTGCCCCATAGAAAGCCCACTATTGTTATTATTGTGCCTTACATTATTATTGTTATGTCGGCTCTGATTATGTTATGATCCCTTAGACTCCTATATATAGAAAGGAGGTATTTTCATTTGTATCATCCAACAATTGTTCATTTATGTAATGTAAAGGAGGTTGCCCCCTCAAAGAGGCTGAATTCTAAGGCATTGATCTATCTTTTCTATCATTTCTTGAGCTGGTTCATAACAACATCGGAGAATTTTTGGGTTTGATGTTCTTAGTTTTATATCTCCATATTATAAAGCACATGCATGTATTTGAATTGGTGGTGGTTTACTTCAATTCACATGTCTTGGAAAGTGGATTTAGAGATATATCTTTCCTTTGTCCTATTTTTGCCTATGGTTTAGAGTAACCTCATCATCCCTCTAAATGGTTTTAATGTGGGTGGTTTCAGGTTAAACAAACCCTTAACCATATCTGTACTAGCCATTATAGGCATTTCGTTAAATATATTGCAAACATGTAATATGTTGTTGTAAACAACATATTTAAATATAGGGATCTCATACTTATCTGAAAATTGCTAAGAACCATTATTCCATCATGTCATTTGATGCATTATCATTTGAGGCTTGTTGTGAGATTATATAACCATTTATTTTATTTAACTTATTATTATTTTCCATTCTACTAAAATGTTGAGACGAGCTAGTGAAATAACCATATGTGCATGATAGGAGTATGTGGGATCATTTTGATATAAATCATAGAGTTTGTAGCCATAGTTTGGTTGTGATCATTCCTAAGTGTGTGTATGCATTAATGTATTATGAATGTTTCTATCTATTAGTGTTTTTATGTTAAATTTATCTTGATTGCATGGAGGAATGAGTTTCCTTGTTCAAGCAACTTTGCAAGATGACTAGGCTCTCAGAAGAACCTTCTTGAAATCCTTAGGAAAGTCGTAGAAAAAACTTGGAAAGTCCTCTTAAGTATATAAGGTAGAAATCATCATTTTTAAACTAATGTAAATGGTTCGGGAGTTCATGTCCATTTAAACTTGTAATCATGGTGATCTACTCAAATGGCTAAGGGATGAAGCGGATTGAATAATTTAGGGCTCGAGTGGCCTCACTCACCCAATTGGATGAAGGGTCTAAGTGGTCAATTGGCCTAAATGTGGTGTAGGCCCAAACTGCTCCATGAGTTGAGTGATCCATTGGTTCGACCTTTCGAGAGTGTAGTGAATGTTTTACAACATGAAGCCTAAATGTGAGTCTAGTTAAGAATCCTTCAAGGGTTTAGTGGTATATTGTGTGGTTTGGTAAGCATTTCATTTTGCATTTCTGGAATAACCAACTTTCCATAAAAATAGGTTTTTTCTTCCAAATGCACTGAGGGGCCAACTTGTTGGGACCAATTGGGAAGGTGACATGCCAAGTGATGTTTGGAATATAAATAGACGTGGGCATGAAAGGTTAATATGAATCAAAAGTTAAATCCCCATACTTGGGAGTTAGTTTTTGATAAAAAAATATATTGTCAAAAAGATCTCAATGAGTGAAATGTGAGGGTGATATTTTCTCTAAGTTTTAATGAATTTGTGAAACAAGGAATTTATCGCCCCATTTCAATGAAAGGGATATCAAAGGTGGGTTTATTGCACCATTTCCATGAAAGGAATATGAAAGTTCTGTTACCTTGATGTAGTAAACCTTTAATCTCCAAATAGTGACATGTGAGGTTGGAGTTGTGTTACGAGAGGGAAGATATTTGTAGACCCAAGGTATGTGCAATGGTAGGTAGTGTGTGGAGTTAAGGGGGTCAAAGGGAGTGGTATGCGTGAAGTTAAGGGATATGGGTATAGAAGGTAACTTTGAGGAGGAGATGCATGAGATCAAATTACCTTGGATTCTCTCTCTTTGTAATGCCGACAACAAGATGATGCAAACCTCTCTCTCTAACACAAGTCAACCATGAGCTATGATTGCAATATCATATGAATTCTCTTTATTTATTTATTCCTCGTTCTTTTTTGTTTAGCTATTTTCAGCTTTAAATTCACCTTTTTTTTGTTATATGTAATAGCTAGAAATATTCTTTATATTCTTAACATCTTGAAGCTAAATATCTTGTTTTGTTTCCCACTAGCAAAACTAGAGGATGTCATTTTTGGACTATGTAATCATATGTTGTCACATTGTAAATTATATTATATATATAAATTAAAAAATACTATAAAATTATTATAGACTATGTAACATTTAATATATATAATATAATGGTAATTCAAGTATTGTTATTATTTTAATATTTTCTCTTATTTAAATACTACAAAATCTTAGGGGAATTTAATTGGCAATGATGTGTTGTGGAGTATTACATAAACTAGAGTTATGATTATGTGATAGATGCTCAGAGGTTTAAACTATTTCTTGCCACACTCATGAATGTTTTGTTATGTTGGTTCATGAGTCTTGGCAAGGGTAGCATTTGTACTTGGAGTCAAATGAAGAAGAAATCCATGGAGAATTGTCTCTAACAATATATTTCAGTTATATTTTTATTTTAAGTGATACACTAATAGCTTTTGTGACTTATGATGTAAAAGAATTGAAATTTTTCTATTGGTTTCGTTTACTAAGTGACATAACAATATACCAATAGTAAGTGGAAAACAACTATGTACATATCTTTTTGAAATCTAAAAAAATGTATGCCTTTACAAACAAACAAAAAAATCTCATTTTCCTCTTTATTTACTTATTGCACCTAAAGCCATGACTACTATTTGATATAAGAAAGAGTGCCCCATCTCTCCTATATTATGTTTGTCAAAAATATATATAAGTTAATAATAATAATAAAGTCATAACCAAGTTAAATTTCAAATTTAGACTTTTAGTTAGTAGGAAACTCCTTTACTTAAACATTATTTGACTAAGTGGAGATTTGACTATTAGAAAATTGAATTAAAATAAGATAAATAAACACTATCACTAATTTAACAATAAGGTAAATTAAAATGAATAATCATTATCAAAATAAAAATATTATTAACGTAAAAAAAATATAAAAAAATAAAATTATTATTTCTGTATATCTATAGCGTTATTTTACATTATTATAGAATTTATATGAATCTATCATTATTTTAAATCATCCAAATTTTATTTCGAATAAAAGGTTTACGCTTTAAACTCAACTAATAATAATATATATATATCATATATATATATATATATATATATATATATAATATATATATATATATATAGTTTTTATAAAAAAGAATATTTTAGTATAGTTATCTCACAGTTTTATATTTATATGAAACTAGTTTAGATCGATATTAACTTTGGATCTACTAAGTCAGGAGACAGATCAAATCTATTTTCGCTCTAAAAGAGATTTGTATCTCAAAGGATTTGATCTCTCTTGACACTTTGTAGATTTGGAGTTAAGATAGATCTAAATTGATACAAACATCTCAACAAATATTCATATTTGTATCTCAAAGGATTTGATCTCTATGGACACTTTGTAGATTTTGGAGCTAAGATAGATCTAAACTAGTATAAACATCTCAAAAAACATTCATATAAAATTATTTCATATGAATAATTAAGTTGAATTCATTTTATTTAAATAATATCTAATTCATCCATATGTATAAATATACAGAGATTTATTATATATTAATGTAAGGTGTGAGATGTGATATACATTTCTACAAAGATTCATATAAAATTATTTAATATGAATAGTTAAGTTGAAGTCATTTTCTTTAAATAATATCCAATTCATCCATATGTATCTAGAAGTAAATATACAAAAATCATTTATATATTAATGCAACTTGTGAGATGTGATATAGATGTTTGTTAGTATATTTAAATAAAAAAGGAAATTTTTTAGAGTGAAAGGAAATTTGATCTCTCTTAGCTTAGTAGATCCGAAGTTAAGATGGATCTAGGTTAGTTTTATTATTAATTATAATTATAAATTATAATAATTATTATTTTATATTTATTTAATTTTAATTTTAGTTTAACTAATTCAAAATGTTTATGGAGATTACAACATCTCTATATACTAGGTGAAGAGTCCTTCTCTTAGGTAATTTACTTGTTAACCTTTTATTATTTTTTAATTGATCCACATGTAATTATTACAAAACAATTACACCACTACAAGGATCTCTCTAATAGCTTTTTTCATTTACATTAAATTTAAAAATTATTTTAAAATAAAATATTTATAAAAAAAATTGATTTTGAAATTAGTTATGTTTGTTGGCCAAGTGGTATTGATGAAGCATGCTATTGGCCCATGTATTGTAACAAATCTTATTTACAAGTTAAGAATATCATGGTAAAATGGGGCCGAATATCCATCGTTATGAATTGTTATATTGTATTTTTATGAATCTTGTTATATTGCATGTTTATTGTGAATACTACTGTGTTTTAATATAAATAATTTTATGGGTGGAGAGGGATGGAAGGTGATCACGGGACGGTGTTCAGGCGTTAGGGTTTCTGCAGCGACCTGCAATGGCAGGACCCCTGCACAGAGACTACCACTTCTTACGGTGGCAGCGTAGCGGGCTGAGGCCCCAGGCGTGGGCTGAGAGTTTCAATGAGTCCCCCTCAGAGTGTTGGAGGGGCGACTCCTCCAAGAAGCGACAACCAGCAAGGGCCCGTTGTAAGTTCGGAAGAGGAACAGGAATATATTGAAGGAAGCACAGAGGAAAAGCAGCAGAAGAAGAATGATCAGGCACAGCAAGACAAGCCAAAAGCAAGCTCATCCACATGCAAGCCATTAGCTACTCAAAGGCCAGAAGTGGAGCTACCCAGTCATCACATTATTGCTTGAATTCAGTATATGAGAGATCATGCTCTCATAGGTAAATTTATTGGTTTCTAGCCTACCGAAAAAGCCTTGAGAACCTGGATCAATGTCAAATGGCGTCCAAAAGGACAAATAACCCTGCTTCTAGGGCCAAAAGGGTTTTTCACAGCAATCTTCAATTGCATGGAAGACCGAAACAGGGTCTTTGATGGGGGTCCTTATTTCTTTAATTCTGTTGGGCTATTTCTAAGAGAATGGGTCGCCTGCTTCAACCCGGACAAGGAAGATCTGAGCTGGGCACCGGTCTGGATCCGATTGTATTCGTTACCATGGGAATACTGGGAGGAGGAGTCTCTAAAAGCAATCGGCACGGTGTTAGGTGAATTTGTCAAGGTAGCAAAAGAAACAAAGACAATAAGATACACATCCCATGCCTCTTATGAAAGGATCTGCGTTTATATGGATCTGAAACAACCTCTGCCTGATACGATACGTCTTTTTCATGAAGATCAAGAATGGATTCAGTTAATTGATTATGAGCATGTTCCTTTTAGGTGTAGGAAATGTCATGCACTAGGACATCTCTATAGAGATTCTCCTTTAAACAATAAACCTATAGCTCAAGCCAACCAGGAACAGCAGTCTTCAGACGGATTCACTAAAGTGACAAATCGAAGAAGAGGAAACAGAAAATCCACAGCGCCTTCTAAGACATCGCCAGAGGATCCCTCAAAACCCTCTACAAGCAATAGTTTTTAGGTCCTAGCCCATGCAGATTCGCAAGATCCGACAATCTCCCACACCAATAAAGAAGGATCTGTGCAGGAAAAGACAATAGGCAGTCAACCGAAAGCAGGGGAAAAGGAGAAGGTTCAAGAAAGCGACAAGATCAAATCTGCCTCAGAAACATGAAGCATCCTGGATATGGAAATAGACAACACGAACCCTAGCACGGGCAAAGAGAAGGAAGCAGATGAAAGCTATCAAGAACCTCATTTTATGGAAGAAGATACCGAATCAATAGATATTTGTGAACTAGACATTCTGGGTCTGGAACAAGCATGCAAAACAGGTAACTTCGATAAAATACCTGATAGACAAGTGGATAATCTAGTAGCATTCCTTAACAAAGCTCAAAAAAAATATTCTCTAGGGGTTCAAATTGGCAGTCAATGGGATGGGAAGTTCATCACCAAAGACAGTAAAAAGCGAGGAAGGAAAACTACCTTAGAAAGAACCATCAAGATTGGAGAGGTCTTGGTTGAGTTAGGCAGATATGCCAAACTAACCAAGTAATTTAATACTGACCCCAAACCTTCCCAATGAAGTTGATATCATGGAACATTAGAGGGCTTAACTGCCCAAGGAAAGGAAGACTTCTAAAAAATATGTTAATGGAGGAAAAGCTAGCAATTTTTTTTTTTGCAGGAGACTAAATGTAATTTGACATTTCTAGAAAAAATAGTAGCTAAGGCCTAGCCAGGAGGGTTAGTAACGGCTGTGGATGCTCAGGGAGCCTCAGGGGGAATTGCAGTGGTCTGGGATGCAAGAAAGATCCACTTAGTTAACATACATGCAAACAAATATTTCATTCAAGCCATCTTTCACCTACTTGGGACGAATATTTATGGCCATATCACAAATGTATACTTTCTGCAAGAAACTCAACACAAGGGGGAAATCCTGGATGCGATAATGCAGCTAAACGCAGATAGGACATACCTGCTCTGGGTTTCAGGAGGAAACTACAATATGATTGCGTCAATGGAGGAAAATAAAGGAGGACGCTGCAGAGTAAACAGGGATGGCTCAATATTAAAAGACTTCATTCAAAATAATTGGTTGATAGACCTTCCCACAACAAATGGCCTCTATAACTGGAGCAATAAAAGGGCAGATCCAATGCAAATAGCTTCACGCCTTGATCATTTTTTAATTTCTGATAATGCGGTACATATAGGGGGAGAATTCACCAGATCCATCCTTCCGTATTCGGGTTCAGATCACTGGCCCATTGCCCTGCACTGGAATAGGCCTGGTAATAAAATAAGATGACCCTTTAGGTTTGAGGCATTTTGGCTATCTCATCCGGAATTCTATGAATTTATCAGGACATCATGGCAAAACTTCAATCCAACTGATGGTACAAAAATGTCTAGATTTCAGAGGAAGCTGAAGCATCTCAAAGAGGAAATAAAACGCTGGAATAAAACCACTTTTGGCAATATTTTCAAAGCGAAGGAAATCCTCACTCAAGAAATGAAAGATATTCAGCAAAGAATGATTTCTGAGGGACGGTCGGAAGAGCTAACCCAGAAGGAGCAAGTTATAGAAAAAAAAATTCCTAGAACGAGACCTACAGGAGGAAATTCTCTGGAGGCAAAAATCAAGGGTCAGATGGCTGAAGGAGGGTGAGAAGAACATGAAGTTTTTTCACAAAACTACAGTCCAAAGAAGAATGAGCAATCAAATCTCTTATGTCAATAATGAACAGGGCACCAAAATTGAAACACATGAAGGAATAGAACAGGAATTCCTCAATTACTTCAAGAAAATGAACCAAGAACCTAGTATCAACAGAAAAGAGGCGATTGACAAAATTATCAGACATATACCTCGATTAATTACTGAAGACCACAACACACTTCTTCTCAAGCCTATAAGTCTTCAGGAGGTCGAAACGGTGGTGAATCTACTAAAAGAAGGGAAAGCACCTAGACCAGATGGATTTACTTCAAATTTTTTCCAGCACTTTTGGGAGCTGATCAAATGGGAAGTTTGGCAAGTAGTGGAAGAATCGCGCACTCTAAGATGGATGTACCTAGGTATGAATGCAACATTCATCACATTAATCCCCAAGGCAAAGGAATCAAATTCCCCCGACAAGTACAGACTAATAGCTTTGTGCAACATTATATACAAGATCGTCTCCAAGGTTGTAGCTTTATGACTAAAGCCCCTACTTCCCCTCATCATATCTCCAGAACAATCCGGATATGTAGAGGGAAGATAGATTATGGATGGGATAATCTTAACCCATGAAATAATACATTCTCTCAAGCAGTCAAAAAAACCAGGTATGTTACTCAAAATTGATTTATCTAAGGCTTTCGATAGCATTAGCTGGGAATATTTGCAAAAAATCCTTAAAGCCTTTGGTTTTGCTTCCTCCTAGATTAGATGGACCAGAAATCTAATTTCCTCCACGTTCTTCTCTATCCTCATCAATGGTATCCCCTCTTCCACCTTCCGTCCATCCAGGGGAATTAGACAAGGGGATCCTCTTTCGCCCTTTCTGTTTGTCATTATGGCTGAAGGGTTAGGTCGCAGCATTAATTCGGCTATCCTCTCCTGCAATCTCAAAGGTATTGCTTTCCACCAAGCTCATGTCGTCTCTCACCAGCAATTCATTGATGACAATATGTTATTCGTTCATCCTTCTGTTCAAGAAGCTCGCTCCTTTAATGCTTTACTCGACAACTTTTCTATGGCCTCAGGAGCCCTCATCAACAGAGTTAAATCCCAGATCTTCTTTTTCAATACTTCGCCCACTACCCAAAGAGAAATAGCACGCATTTTAGGCTTTTCCATAGCATCCCTGCCTTCTAAATATTTAGGAGCTCCTTTAATTGCTTCAGCTCTCAAGCATTCCTCTTGGACCAACCTGTTAGAAAAGCTGGAGGCCAGATTATTCCTTTGGACTCATAGAGCCCTCAATATGGCTAGTAGGATTGTGCTCATCAAAGCAGTTCTTCAATCCATGCAGCTCTCCTTGTTCTCTATTATGGCAGCACCGAAATGGGTGCTTAAAGCTATCAAACAGCTGCAGCGTAATTTCCTCTGGGGAAGTTCGGGACCAAATCGAAAATGGGCTTTGGTCAAATGGGAGAAGGCCTGTCTTCCTAAAAACGCAGGAGGTATTGGGTTAAGAGATCCAGAACATAGCAACATGATAATGGGAGAAAAAATATGGTGGAAATGGCTCTCAAATCCTAGCATACCTTGGGTTGTCCTATGGACAGCGAAATATGCTAGAAACCTGCCCTTATAGGAGCAAATCCGAATGTCAGAAGTTAGTAAAGGCTCGGTTATATGGAACTCAGCCATTAAACACAGAGAGATAATTCAAAAACATAGTTTTTGGGAGGTGAGAGATGGCCTTACAACTAGGTTCTGGGAAGACTCATGGCAGAAGCTCCCAAACCTCAAAAGTATCATATAGGGCATCCCAGATCAAGATATCAACCAGCTAGATAAGGTAAGTCAATACTAGAGATTACATAATGAACAAGATCACAAGGAGTGGCAAGAAGTGAGCAACATATTACCGTCCAGTCCTGAGCAAATCCAACTCTCTTTATTAGCAGAACTTCAAAAACAAAAAATTCTAAAGATGGCAGGCATGGATACCCTAAGGTGGGGGTATGAAGAAAAGGGTACCTTCACAACTAAAGAGGCTTACAAAATTATTATAAAAGACAGAGTTATCAAAGACAAATTATGGGACAAAATATGGAATCCTCCCATCTGGCCAAAAGTTTCCACTTTTCTATGGCTTCTGTCACACAATAAAATTCTCACCTGGGACAATCTCAGGAAAAGGAATTTTTCTGGTCCATCAATATGTCCCAATTGCAAACAGGAAGAGGAGTCGGCTCTGCATCTTATGCAAACTTGCCCGCTAGGAAGACAACTCTGGGAAAAAGTCACATTCCGTTGTCGGAAGGAAGGTAGAGTGATGGGGGACATCAAGAGCACTTTGCGCAACTGGGCCCAAAAGCCTTATCAAAGCAGCATTTTAAACACTCTTTGGCAAATTACACCAGGACTACTGATGTGGAATATATTGAAGGAGAGAAACAGGCGAATATTTAAAGATCAAGCAACGACAATGGAGCAGATATGGAAAATGATGCACCAAAATATCCAAGAAACTTTGTCCATTAAAGGCTGGTCCCAAGAGGACTTTCCTTCTACTACACAGGAACAAGCTATATGGAACAACTGGAAGATCCAATTACAAAGTCTGAATTCTTCTAAAGAAAACTCATCCAAGCATCAAGAGTCCTCAACCTGCTGGACTCCTCCACCCATCAATGTCTTCCAACTCAACTTTGATGGGGCGTCGAAAGGGAATCCTGGAAGTACGGGATATGGTGGAATAATAAGAAATCATCAGGGTAACCCTCTCGTAACCTTTTTTGGCTCAATTGGTTGGAATACAAATAATGTAGCAGAACTGGAAGGACTATGGAGAGGGCTTAATATAGCGCGAGCTCAACATCTCATCCCTCTTATAGTGGAAGGGGACTCTCAAATCATCATCAATATGGCCTCAAAGCTACAACAAGGTTCAGCAGTTCATAAGGTGAGCAGCAGCTGGAGAATGGCCGCTCGACTTGAGCTTCTTCAACAATGGCTAAGCAATAATCATGTTATATCCTTCAAGCATATCAGAAGAGAAGGGAATAAGCTGGCAGACTTTCTTGCTAATTTAGGAGTGGACAGGGGAAAGGAATTCTTTGAAGGGCCTCTACATGGCATAGCCTTGGAGACAGAACTTTCCACCTTTCAATCCATATTATCAAGAGATATGCAGGCAAGGGAAGAATCACACCCGGACGTGGGTGATCTTATTAGTGTTTAATGGTATTTAAGACGCAGCCACGCGTAGATGGCAACTGGCAGGTGGACGCGAGCAAGCCCAAGTCTATATACCAGCGTGAGGTGAAAGGCCTTCAATGTTATTTATTGCAGATGCAGTCCCAAGGTATGCAGATGGGAGATATTTGGTTGATGAGCCAGGTTCAGATGGCTATCACTCTGGTCCTTTTGTGGTTTCCTGATGCGAGCCCGCTCTCAGGGGAAGTTGTAGTCTCTCGCTCGTATCCAGTTAAGGATTGCTGCACGGGTTGTCTCTGGTCGTCTTGCTCTCGGGCGAAACTGCATCGTCCTCAGCGAAGCCGCCCTGGACTTCCTTTCAGCTGTTTGAAGCAGTCGCTAAGGAATCCAATTATGTCTTCACCTTTTGTGTTTGGCTTCTCAGACCCGTCTGGAGTTCTTCTTTTGTTTCCATACCTGATGTAGTTGCCTGGGTTAAGGGCTGGATTCATACAGCGGCGGATAAGCATTGTTGGGTCATTGAGTCAGTCGCTAGTGGGTTCAGAGTTTGTGTCTTACCCTCTTCTGTCTGGTCTTCATTCTGGGCTTTCTCCAGCTTTCAGCCTTTGTCTCTTCACCCCCTGTCTTCGAGCTTGTTTGTCCCGCAGCAGCATTTGCACATGGCTCCTCGTCAAAGAGGAACTCCCAGATGTGGGCGCAATTCAGGTCTTCGGGGAGGGTCGGGAGGACGAGGCAGCCGTGCTCCTAGACGCATATCTCCGCTAGCCATAGCCTCATCTTCCTGGCCAACCTCTGAAGAGTCTGTTCCTTCAATAAATAACTCGGTGCAATCAACCAGATTCAAATTCAAAATCCGGTTGAACAAACCGCTAATCTCAGCTTTGGTTACTATCATCTTCTCAGAGGAAGATGAGGATCTCGTCAACCCGGAGGCAGCTTCAAAGGAACAATCGCCTTCTCCATCAGTCAATTCGTCGCATAGCCGTCTGGAGGAAGATATCACTAATTCTCCTTCAGAGGGGAGGGAAGGGGATTCTCAGGGCATGGCAAGAACATCGCGGGTTTCTTCTTAGGAGAACATTATGGAAAGTGAGCCAGCTAACACCTATGCAAATATTCTGTATCTCAAGCTCTCTCAGGGAGGAAATCCAATGGAGGTCGAAGATGGAGTGATGGTTACTTGGGAGTGTGCCCCGGACAAGGACAATGAACAGGGTCCTAGTGAACCCAAGTAAGTGTCAGCACAGCACTTGCAGCATCAGGATAGCTACTTTGTTTTGGCTTTCCAGTTTTTTTGGTTTAGTTTCAGGATGTTTGGCAAGAATATCTCGAGCTTGCGGCCAACCAGATGTAGGGATTTTGCTAATATTGGCTAAAAGCCCAGCTATCAGTCATGTTCTCTCTTGTAATCTGGCTTTTAGCATGATTTTTCAGTATTGTAAGGCTTATTTCTAGGTCCATCTAGGTCTGTTCTAGTTCTTTAGGCAATGTTCAACGTTCTTCAAAGCAGAAGGAACAGCCAGTTTTGTAAAGATTTCTTGACAGAGAGATGGTTATGGCACTTTCAGAGGTTTAATCCTCTTTGTACATATTTTATCGTTTTTTAATATCAATAGAATAGTCTTTACTCAGGAAATATATTATATATTATATATATATATATATATATATCTCTAATTTTTATAAATATATATATATTTAACAAAATAAATTAAAATAATATATAGCATATATATATATATAAAACATAATTATCATTATCAGTGTATATGGTATTGAACACCATGGAATTGTGTCATGGTATTAAGAAATCCCTTTTAGAAGTAATAATATGCATGTAAACAAGGTCGGATATTCATGCATAAGAATCATGTTATATTGTAAATATTAATTCTATATATGTTAATTAGTTAAATTTAATTAATGATTAATAATATTATATAATTATATTATAAAATAGATGTTAATTTATTATATATTATATATTTTATGCTATTTATATATTAAATTTTCTTTTATCTAAAAATGTGGTAATTTATTAATAAAAAAAAATTACAGTTAAAAAATTGAATTTAAAAACTATTTATATTTCACATGTATCTTATATTGAGTTGTTCATTAGAAAATCAAAACACAATACTTTTAAAAATAAACTAATTAAAAACTAAGATAATTTAAATCAATTGTCATTTTTTTTCATAATTATAGCTAATAATGTTTATATTATCTCATATACAAGGCAACATTTAAATTATTTAGAGAATATTCTTTTGGATTAATCACATCACAAGGATTGCGTCCACGTTTCGAACCAACTAATGTGGTTCATCCTCAGGACAGGGTGAGAAATCAATCGATCTAAGAATAAATAGCAGGGATGCATCACTGTACAGTGTTAGTCGTTCATCGTTAGCCATTAGTGAAATAAAATTATTTAGTTAGAAACTAGGCCTTATGTAATAATAAATTATTTATTATCCAAAAAGTCGCAAATTTATTAATTAAATAATCTAATAAAATAATAACATAAGCAAGGGTTGACCTAGTCAATGGGATGAAGAAAACTAGATGTTATCATAATAATATTAATTAGTTGGTAGAAAACTAGCCATTATAATAGGTGACTATAATAATATTAGGTAAAAGTTTTTTATTATGTAATAAAATATAATTAACATATTTAAACTAAAATCTTATAAATTCATATAATAATGTCTTACAACTATTATAAATTTATATAATAATAATAGTTTGAAAATAATTAATTATAAAATCGTATATAATAATATATTACTAATATTATATAGAAAGTTTAAATGAGATTAATAATCAATTTTATTGTTATTATACTATGACTAGAACTAATAACATAATTATTTATTTATATGAATAATAGGTTAAAAAATATAATCACTTTAGATAACTTCATATTAAACATTAACAAAAATTACTTAAGGACTATAAGGGGGGGATAGCCACCTTATTGACAAAGAAAGGAATAACTAACAACAAGAGGAGAGTAATCAAATAAAAGGAAGAAGATAACAAATGACAAGAAAGATAAAGGAGAGGAGAGGGTGGCAGAGTTAAGAGGCGAGAGCTAGAATCTAGCTTTTACTTAACTTCCAGTCATCATCCCTATTCAGGTTGTTGGTATGCCTCTCGATCTCAATCGCTTCCCTGAGTTTCCTATGGTGGAAATGATCAATCCTAGCAATGACCTTAGATTCTTCAATGCACACATGGTGCTTTGCTTTCTTAGCATGTTCTGCAAGGACTGGCATGTGGGAGCGACTATGTCTAATGTCAGCCACATGGTCACTGATCCTCTCCTTAATAGATCTCCAAGTTTCTCCAATGTAGGGGATACCACAGGAGTAGGGAGCGAGGTAGACCCCTTTTGAGCTCATTAGGTCAATAGGGTCCTTAACTGACCTAAGAGAATTTTTAATGGTATTGAGAGGCTTGAAGGACAAAGAAACATTCGATTTCCTAAGAATATGGGAAATCCTATCAATGGTTCCTTGCATATACGAGAGATGAACCTTACAGATAGGATTAGAGAGATCGGGTTTAACCCTCGACTCATTGCTAGCTCTGTGAAAAGCCTTGAGACTATGGGATCTGTTGTACCCATTATTTTTAAAGACCTCAAGAAGATGAGATTTCTCCTTATCAAGATGGTCATCAATAGAGATTCTTAAGGCACGGGTAGCAAGAGTGCTAAGAACCCCAAACTTCTGAGCAGGGAAATGGTGAGAATCAGCATGGAGATATTGTTCCGTGTGAGTCTTCTTTTGAAAAACTTGGTGGCAAATGGAACCATTGTCCCTCCTAAAAAGGAGGATTTCAAGAAAGGGAAGGCAACCATTCTCCTCAACTTTCATGGTGAATTTGATGGAATCTGATTGGGAATAAAGGTGCTCAAGAAGCAAATCTAGTTTCTATCGACCATGAGGGCAGATCACACAAGTGTCATCAATGAACCTCTTCCATTTTTTAGGACAGTATTTGGCAGAAGAAAGGGCCCTGGTCTCAAAATCTTCCATGAACAAGTTTGCGACAGTGGGGGAGAGGGAGGAGCCCTTCGCAACACCACAAGTTTGTTCATAGAATTCACCCTAAAAGTTAAAGAAAGTAGAGGTAAGGCAAAGGCCAACTAATTTGGTCGTTTCTTTATCAGTGATATGATTATTGATATCAATGGCTTCTTGGATGGAGATTTTGGTGTATAGAGAGATGACATCAAAGCTCACTAGTAAATCGCCAGGATCCAACTTAATATCTTTCCACTCTTGAATGAAAGAGGTAGAGTCTTTCACAAAGGAGTCAGTGTTGCCGACAAGAGGTTTGAGCTTTTGGGAAATCTTAATAAGGAGAAATCTCATATTCTTGAGGTCTTTGAAAATAATGTGTATAGCAGATCCCATAGTCTCAAGGCTTTTCACAGAGCTAGCAAGCAGTCGAGGGTTAAACTCGACCTCTCTAATCCTATCTCTAAGGTTCATCTCCCATATATCCAAGGAACCACTGATAGGATTGCCCATATTCTTAGGAAATCCAATGTTTCTTCGTCCTTCAAGCCTCTCAATACCATTAAAATTTAACTTAGGTTGGTTAAGGACCTTATTGACCTGATGAGATCAAAAGGGGTCTACCTTGTTCCCTGTTCGTGTGGTATCCCCTACATTGGAGAAACTGGGAGATCTATTAAGCAAAGGGTCAATGAGCATGCGGCTGACATTAGACACAATCACTCCTACAAATCAGCCCTTGCAGAACATGCTAAGAAATCAAAGAACCATGTCTACATTGAAGAATCTAAGGTCATTGCTAAGATTGGTCATTTCCACCATAGGAAACTTAGGGAAGCGATTGAGATTGAGAGGCATACCAACAACATGAATAGGGATGATGACTAGAAGTTAAGTAAAAGCCGGATTCCAGCTCTCGCCTCTTAACTCCGCCACCCTCTCCTCCCCCTTATCTTTCTTGCCTTTTGTTATCTTCATCCTTTCATTTGGTTACTCTCCTCTTGTTGTTAGTTATTCCTTTCTTTGTCAATAAGGTGGCTATCCCCCCCTTATAGTCCTTATTGAATGTTTGTTAATGTTTGATATGAAGTTATCTAAAGAGATTAAAATTTTTTAACCTATTATTCATATAAATAAATAATTATGTTATTAGTTCTAGTCATAGTATTATAATAAAAAAATTGATTATTAGTCTCATTTAAACTTTTTATATAATTTTAGTAATATACTTTATATAAGATTTTATAATTAATTATTTTCAAACTATTATTATTATATAAATTATAATAGTTTAAGACTTATAATATGAATTTACAAGATTTTAGTTAAATATATTAATATTTATTACATATAAAAAAGCTTTTACCTAATATTATTATAATCACCTATTATAATGGCTAGTTTTCTACTAACTAATTAATATTATTATGATAACAACTTGTTTTCTTTGTCCCATTGACTAGGTCAACGCTTGCTTATATTATTATTTTATTAGATTATTTAATTAATAAATTTGCGACTTTTTTGATAATAAATAATTTATTATTACATAACGGCTAGTTTCTAACTAAATAATTTTATTTCACTAACGGCTAAAGATGAACAACTAACATTGTACAGTGATGCATCCCTGGTATTTATTCTCTCAGATCGATTGATTTCTCAACTTGTCCTAAGGATGAACTACATTAGTTGGTTCGAAACGTCAACCCAACCCTTGCGATGTGATTAATCTGAAAGACTATTCTCTAAATTATGGATCACAAAAGTCTTAGATTTAAATCATTGTTTAAAAGAAACCAGACAACTATGGGTAACGAATCACGATGATTATGGTCAACACAACTAGTCCCCCACCACATACAAATTTGAACTCATGGATTCCAATCACCCTCGCTAAATTCGCTAGTGCAATTCTTCTTATCATTTTAAGTCTTTGTGACTATAAGCTAATTCAAAGAATAAAAAGTCAAAATACCCATGGAAAGTCTTCTAGGTGGGGATTTTATCACTAGATTGTGGAAAGAGGGTCGATTTTGTGAAACTTTATCAATTTCTTATGTTTTTCTCTTTCCCACGTGCTATTAATTTTCCTCATGTTTTCATTCAGTTCTATAACAAGGGCTTATGTAACGAAGTAGCCCATATTAATTAGGATTGCCTGAGAGTCTTCTAACCATGGAGAACTATCTTTGATCAATAAGTTTCTTCGTCGAGGTTTCCTTGACACATTGTCAGGGTTTTATCACGTAAATTTTATTGTGTTCTTATGTGTGATTCAGTTTTATATAATTTTTCTTACTTGTGAATGATTAATAACTCTAAAATACCAACAAGTGGTATCAGAGTACTGAGAGTTTGATAAAATGTGACCAGAACCGTTATCTACCTGCTCTCCATTGTATATGTCAGTCGATGAATTTGGAGTCGCTTGAACAACACTGCAGTGGGGGAATCCCATGTTGTTTGTTTCTTTTTCATTGAGTTGCCAATAAAAAAATATGTTTTCCATTTGTTGCGTGAGTACACAAGAAGACGCATTGCCATCATAAAATAAGCAATGTTGTGTTTCTCTTACACCATCTACTTGGTATGTGAAAAGGAGCACATCCTAAGTGAAGAGCTCGTGTCCGCATTCACCATTTAGGTGAAGAGCCATCGATATTGCCTCTTGATAAAGCCACTCAAACAAGTGATCTGAGCCTGTCTTTGACGCCGAAAACAAATTGAACTGCGCTCCTGAGAAAAACTAGAGCTCGTTGGCTCTGGAAAGAAAAGAGTTGAAGTTGTCGAGCACATTGCCTTAGCTTTCAAGTCAAGACACAGTTGTAGAGGCCAAATGTGACCCAACCATTGATGCCATAGGTGAGTGCCTTCTCCTGCCTTCTCAAATACAGTCGTTGCCTCATTGGCCTAAGTACTTTCTTTGAGTCTCTAAAGATTTCCAATCTTCTCTACCTTCATAAGAAACAGTGTGCCTTTCGAAACTTTCAACACTCCATTCTGACCTGTAAAGTTGTAACCTCCTGAGTCCAACACTCCCAAAGAAATAAAAAAAATTCTGAATGCAGGTACATGTCTAACATCAATTAATTTTCTAACTATATCATCATACATTTTAATTTTGATATTTCCCATCCCAACAGTTTGACAAGATACATTATTACCCATAAACACAAAACTACCATTTACAACTTCATATGAAGTAAACCAATTTATGTACGGACTCATGTGATGAGAAGCACCAGAATCTAGCAACCAATTTTCATAATTCTGAGAGACATTACGAACAGGTAAAGCTTCATCTACCATACCTAATTTAGAAAATAAAACTTCATCAATCATACCTGAATCAACTTGATTTGCCTCTTTCTTTTGCTTTCTAGACTCCTTTTGTTTCCAACAATCTTTCTTGAGGTTTCCAATTTTGTTGCAGTACCAGCATTTGGCTTTACACTTTTTGCACCTTGATTTTGATCTAGAATAATTCCTTTCTTTATCGCCTCTTTCCTTTGACCAACCTCTGGCTATCATGGCTTATGGTGCATACATTTCAATGTTGGACTTCCTCCATACTTCTTTAGATAAAAAATATCCCACAACTGTATCAAATTCCAATGATTCAATTGTGCTCAAATTGATAGAAGTTACAAAGTGGTCCCGGGACTTGGGTAGAGAAAACAATAGGGTGATAGCTATGTCTTCTTCCTGAAATTTAACTTCCATATTTGACAATTGGCAAATAATTGTATTAAAAACATTTAAATGTTCCACAATATTTGTACCCCCATTCATCCAAAGACTATACAACTCACTTTTCATATAAATTCTATTGGTTAAATATTTGGTCATATACAATGTTGCCAGTTTTCCCCATAAACATGATGTCAACGTTTCTTCAACAATTTTGAAGAGAACTTCATTTCCCAAGCACAACCTGATATAATTGGGAGCTTAGACATCCAAGTCCTCCCAATCCAAATTTTTCATGCCAACGCGTTTCTTTATAACCCCGTCTAAAGCCTTATGCAACCCTTGTTGCACAAAGAAATCCCTAACTTTCAGTTTCCATAATGCAAAATTGTTCTTGTCAGTGAACTTCTCCAACTCAAATTTAGCATTCGTCATTTTTTCCATTTCTTCCTACAAATCCTCCTAGTAGGGTTTCCTTCCTTCAACTAGGGTTTCTAAAAGAAAATTGGTTTCCCTTCCCCTACTCCATTTCACTTTCAAGAATTTCAAAATTCAATTTCTTTTAGAAATAAAAAATAAATTTATTAATTTTCTTTCCTTCAATTGATGAAACCCTACTCAAAACCTTCATTCAACAACGTTCACCGGTTTTCTAAAAAACCCAAAAAAAAAATTGAATTCTTAAAATACAAAAAATTACCTAGTGACTGGATTTGAATTGTTGCCACAATAAACAACACTTCTACATTGTGGCTTTCTCCCTCTTGGAGGAATTCTTCATGGCTTAGACTTCAAATAGATAGATCTCTCCCCTTCCAGCGATGGCAGCCTCAGCATCAAGCCTCAAAGAAATGGCTCGAACAGACTCTGAAAATCATGCTCTATTCCCTCTCTACAGTGGCAACATTAGACTTTGTTTTGACTGGTGGTAGAAAAGAATGAAAATATTTACAAAATCAAAATAAGTACTCAAGTCAGTGAGGCAATGACTGCATCTGAGAAGGTAAAAGAAGGTACTCAACTATGGCCTGAGCGGCAGGGTCACATGAGCGAGAATGGTTGTCAGGTACTCATGAATCACAAGTTGCTTCCTGATTTGAAATCCTTCAGGTTGGATTTGTGTAAACATTATGTCTATGGAAAACAATGTAAACAAAAATTTAAAACTAGAAGTCATAATAGTAAACAAATTTTGGACTATATTCATTCTGATCTTTGGGGACCATCTCCTACTATATCTTATGGAGGTGCATTATACTTCTTAACATTTATTGATGATTTATCAAGGAAATTCTGGGTCTATATGTTGAAAATAAAATATGATGTATTTAATGTTTTTAAAAAATTTAAAGATATGGTGGAAAATAAAACAACAAAATCAATTAAATTTTAAGAACTAACAATGGCAGCGAATTTACGTCCCTATAATTTTAAGAATATTTTAAGGATGAAGGGATTATTAGACATAAAAATATTGTTTATACTTCTCAGAAAAATGGATTTGTTGAACGTATGAATCATACTCTTATGGAAAGAGCGAGAAGCATGATCAAGAATTCTAACATTGAAAACAAGTTATGGGTAGAAGAAATATCTACTACTTGTTATTTAGTTAACAGCTCACCTTCAGTTGCCATTAACTGTAAAATTCCTAAAAAAGTTTGGTCAGGTCAATCTTGTGATTATTCACATTTAAGGAATTTTGTTTGTGATTCCTATGCTCTTATTCCAAAGAACTGGCATTCAAAGTTAGACCTAAAAGAAAAATGTTATGTCTTTGTTGGTTATGACTATGTGGTGAAACGATACAGGTTATGGGATCCTTCTTCGTGGAAGATAGTCATTACTAGATATGTAAGATTTGATGAATCTTCTCTTCTAAAATCAAATGTTAAAAATTTGAATAGGAACAAGTATTGTTGAATCAACAAATTCAGTTGGAGCTAAACCTTTTTTCAAAAATTTGAAAGGAAGGAGAGACTTCTAAAGAAAAAGGTGAAGAATATGCAAAGGAAATTGTTGAATTTCTAGAACCAGTTTAGCAACCAACCACTCTAAGAAGTTCTACAAGGGAAAGAAAAACACCCAAAAGGTATGAAGATTCTACTTCATCTATTTCATTCATTACTGAAGGTGGGGAACCTTCTTATTATCAGGAAGTAGTGGATGTTGCGGATAGTGAAAAGTGGAAAATGGCTATGGATAAAGAAATGGATTCCTTAGCCAAGAACAAAACATGGGATCTTGTTGAACTTCCTAAAGGGAGAAGTGTTGTCAGATGCAAATGGATATTTAAATTGAAGCGAAATATTGATGGAAGTATTGAGAGGTATAAGGTAAGGTTGGTAGCAAAAGGGTATTCGCAGGTTGAAGGTATTGATTTTCATGAGATTTTTTTACCACTCGTAAAACTTGTTTCTATTTGTATTGTGGTGGCACTAACTGCATTACTTGACCTTGAATTAGAATAGTTAGATGTTAAAACAACTTTTCTTCATGGTGATATGGATGTATTTATATGGAATAACCAGAAGGTTTTGTACAATTTCGTAACAAAAGATTAGTTTGCAAGCTCAGAAAATCATTGTATGGCCAGAGGAAGTCTTCTAGGCAGTGGTACAAGAAGTTTGACTCCTTCATGGTGAGCCAGAACTTTACTAGAAGTGAGTATGACCATTAAGTATACTTTAATAGTTTCAATGGCATATTCATTATCTTGTTCTTGTATGCTAACAATATGCTTATTTCGAGCAAAAACATGGAAGATATCAACAGGTTAAAAGCTCATCTCTGTAGGACATTTGATATGAAGGATCTTGGAGCGGAAAAAAAAAATCTTGGGCATGGAGATACATAGAGATACGAAAAATGGAAATATTTTGTTATCACAACAGAAGTATGTCGAAACCTATTAATGTTCCATTAGATTCCCATTTTAATATTTCTTTGGTTTTGAGTCCTAAAACTAATGAAGATAAGAGGTGTATGTCTTGTGTACCATAAGCAAATGTGGTAGGAAACTTAATGTATGCAATGGTATTTACAAGGCCTAACATTTCACATGCAATTGGAGTTGTTAACATGTTCATGGGAAATCCAAGAGAAGAACATTGGTGAGTAGTGAAATGCGTGCTTTGGTATTTGAGAGGCACAAGCAATCATTGCATCATATTTAATGGTAGTGAAGGATTAGTTTGTGTATATGTGGATTCTGATTATGCAGTGATTCGGACAAAAGGATATCTACTATAGGTTATTCCTTTACTCTTGTAGGTGGAGCAATTATCTGGATGTCAAAGCTTCAAGAAACAATTTCTTTGTCCATTACTGAAGAAGAATATATAGCTACTTCAAATGCCAGTAGAGAAGCAATTTGGTTAAAAGGTCTACTTGATGAGATTGGAATGATGTAGGAGAAAGTGAATGTGTTCTGTGACAGCTTGAGTGCTATTCATTTGGCTACAAATCCATCTTATCACAACAAGACAACATACATTGATGTAAGGTATCATTTTGTGAGACATGTGATCAATGGCAACAAAGTAACTCTCATGAAGGTCCACACGCAGGAGAATCATGCAGACATATTCAAGAAGCCAATTTTAGTAGAGAAGTTGTGATGGTGTTTGGCTTCTCTTGTCTTGTAAAAGAGATGATGTATGTGCATGTGCAAGGGATTAGGAAAATTGTTGTCAAGGTGGAGATTGTTGAAAGAATGACAACATTTATGTAAATAATGTAACTGTGGGTAATTTAGTTTTTTACCAGTTATTTAGTTGTATAACGAGAAGGAGTTATGTAACAAAGTAACACATATTAATTGGGATTTCCTAAGAGGCTTGTAACCATGGATAATCATTTTTGACAAATAAGGTTTCCAATCCCTTGCCCCGTGGAGGTTTCCTTGACACACTGTGAGGGTTTTACCACGTAAATTTTATTGCGTTCTTTGTGTGATTAAATTTTATGTAACTTTTCTTGCTTGTGAATGATTAATAACTTTGAAATACCAACATAGCTATGGTTCTCTACTCACAAATATGACTTGGAACAATCCGTATTTGAGCTTCTTGGATCCCAGGATGTATCAGTAGGGCTTCGCGGGGCTTCCATTTGATTCGTGGAGCGGGCCGAATGCACACTCAATGTTGTCCCATACTCCCAGTCCCATAATATGGTTTCCTTTGAGAGAGTTGTAAAATGTGTAGGAACGAATCCCTTTAATCTACTTAAATATGCCTTCATAATGGCAAGGCAGTTGTAGTCGAGCACCTCCTTTTTTTTGTGCTCGACCCTATTTTATGGATATTCACAGTGCCTCTAAATCTCAACTCTACAAATGAATCTACATCTCGGTGATCCTCATAGCTTAAGTGTAACCATCACCACTACACCACTCTCACTACTGACAATGCCCAATTCTTTCCTAATTCACCTGCAATTATAGAATCCTCTTTCTCTCGAGATATAAAAAATTGTGACCTGTAATATCATATAGATATGGAATATATTTTCAGTGTATGAACTTCAATAATATATTTTCATATACTTCACTTATAACTGTATAACATACTTACCTGTTGTGGCCAGCAACAACCCCCCTTCTTATTTAGTTTTATCATTAATATTAAATAAGTGGGGACCCTTATTCAAAAAAATAAATAAATAAATTAGTGCTTGTATTCCCTTTTTGAATAAAAATTACTATCATAAAATTAGGAGAATACCCAAAAAATAAAAAAAGACTTAAGTCTTATGATAAGTTCAAACAAAACTTTTCCCTTAATAAAAAAGGTCGCATCGCAACAAGGTAATGGATGCCATGCTACAAACAGAATCCTAAGATTAAAAAATCGCGATGCGAAATCACGCACTGAAGACACTCATCGCATCGCAGTTTTCATGTGCCCCAAGGTGAAATACCTCAAACTACCGATATGTGATCACATCTCACAAATCACATATCGCAGAAAACACATGGTAATAGATGATTTCCACATGCAACAAATTAGCGATATTGTGAAGAGAATCGCAAAATCACCTTATCGTAGATCTTTAGGGATCGTCATTCAAAAAAAAAAATCCCATAAACCAATGCCCAGTTATGTGCGTTAATGATAATTAATGAGTTAGTTGGTAATCATTAATGAAATATGGTTTTGATCTGATCGAAGGGCCATTTTACGTAGGGTGATATATTTTATATGTTTTCGGCAATTAAATCTTTTCCATCACCTTTTTCTTATCATTACTCTTGCCTCATTTGTAAACTGCAGGAGCGAAGCGGCAGAAGAAGTAGCCACAACAGCAAATAACATCATTGACTGCATCAATGAAAATTTACACAGGGAAAATCTCATATCAGAGACCACTCCAGGATATTTACCAAATGTACAGCATCTACAGACAAGCTGGAGACAAAAGGCTCAAGAAAAAGCAGAGTCCATCAAAATTTTAACCAAGCTGAATTGGGATTCTTACTGGACATACTTGGTAAAACCACACAACCAGTGCATGACTCTCAAATGTACCATTAACTTTGTCGAGAAGATAGCGCCAGCACTTGCCAATTCCATTTTCACAGGACAGC
This sequence comes from Pinus taeda, assembly GCA_000404065.3. Lineage (NCBI taxonomy): Eukaryota > Viridiplantae > Streptophyta > Pinopsida > Pinales > Pinaceae > Pinus > Pinus taeda. Next base: position 44,288 of record APFE031439675.1, read on the forward strand.
TAAAGTCAGAGGTCGGCCAGCCAACTCTCCTCAAGCAAATGCTAAACACTTGCGACTACAAGGAATAGATACATAGATAGTTAATTACGAGTTTTAGTGTTAATTTTGCTTTATTTTTGCCTAAAATGAGGATGGTCATTTAAACCGCATCCTACATTTTTGTAATAAATTATTTTTAGATTTAGCTGGTAGTATTTAAACCCTTCTCATGCATTTAGAGAAGGGTCCTGAAATTTGTCAAAAACTTGTCCTCAGAACATGAACTTTTGCACCCTCCGAGGAGGTTTTGATGAATGAATGGAACATGATTTATTGATATCTGCATTTAATATCTACTATTGAAATTGCACTTTTGTACTCTTAGTAGATGTTGGATTAAGAAGAGATAAGTCATTATTGCTGGAGCTCATGAGTAGAACTAGTTATAAATGGTATTTTTATCTCTTAACGATTTCTACTTATGTGTTAAGGTGATATTCATGTTCAATTATTTATATATGAATGCTTGAATGCTTGAGATATAATTTGGCACTTTTGTATGGTGATAGCTATTTATTTATGCTTAATATATGAATGACTTATATGCGATATGTTTTCAACAATTGTTTCGTCTAACTTTTTATACGAAATGTGTTATCTTTATTGAATTATTTTCTCATAGCAATTGAATGATCTTTATTATCAATTGCCATTAGAAATTATTTTAGATCGCATAACTGAAATATTAAATCCCGGGTTAGTTTTAAAATTAGATATTTTTGTTCATTAGAATACAATCACATTAGATTTAGATTCAAATCATTTTACTTAGAAATTATTAGGAATGAAATATCAATTCTCAAGACACACACACATAAATTGGGAAATTGGTCCCATATCCCCAGTCAGACCCACTATACCAAACATAAAAGGAGTTGCTAACCAAGGTTCGGACTGGGAGGGTATCCCCCTTGTTGTAGACCCAATTTTTGGGACTTCAACATATTTGGCGCTATAAGGAGGGCCCCAAACTATGAATGGAAAGTAAATCCAAATCTAAATACCATTATAAGAGTAAATCGCCCTCACCATCTCCCCCAAATTCTCCATCGGATTTAGAATCTTTAAATCTTGAGCAAGAAGTCAATAAAACAACAACCACTACCAGAAACTCGAATATTTCAGAGAAATCTACTATTGAACCTCCTAAAGTTGAATCATTGATCCATAAAATTCAGCGATTTTCTATATCACCCCAAAATCTGAAAAATCTCAAGGTAGTGTGACTTCGCAATATAACCCTTCTCATCCTCTTACCAGATTGTCGATTGAAAAGTTTGGTATTAAACCAACTGAGTTACCTCTACCTACAAGGAAGAGAGCAAGGAAATCACCTAAAGGGTCCGATAGCGAGACTCTTTTGTCATCATCATCCATCTCAACCTCTCCACTACAAAGTCAACCATCCACCCCTCCACTTGAGATTATTCTCCACCAGACCACTGGAACTTCAACATCTCCTTCTCAATCATCTGGAACTATAATATCCTCATCTTCCCAACCACAGGGATCATCTTCTGCACTTTCCTCTATTAGTAGTTCAACGTTGGTCCAAACTCCATGGAATAACCCAGGGGCAGTCTTAATGTCTGTGCCCTTGAGTCAAATACTAGCCCATCCTGAAAAATGGCTACCTAAGTTTAATCCTGAAGCAAGCATGCTAGTAGAGGAACACATAAATAACTTTATGTTATCTATAAATCTCAATGGGGTTACTAATGAAGATGTTGTTGTCCGACTCTTTCCTTACACTTTGCAAGGAGTAGCCAGATCATGGTATTTCTCATTACCATCTGGATCTATCACTAGTTGGGATATTTTCCAAGAACAATTCTTGACTAATTTCAGTGATGACAGGTCTACTGCGACATTGATTAATGACCTGTATATTCTTAGGGCTGAGTCAAGGGAACCTATCAAATATTTTAACTCACATTTCAATAAACTGTTAAACAAAATTCCTACCGCTTCCAAGCCTAGCGAAGAAGTTTGAAGTGAATGGTACATATCTACTCTACCATCGAACATGGCAATCTTTGTCGATAGGGCTAGCAAAACAAATTTAGCTAACAATATGAAGGAAGCAATAGCGATAGAGAAACATATCATAGCCTTAGAAAAGAAAAATGATGTTGATGAACAAAAATGTAAGAAGGTTACTTTTAAAGAAGATCTAAAGAAAAACAATCGAAAGACCCATTCGATTTAGAAGGATTGCAGAAATTTTTGAAAACCAAGTCTAATGAAATGGTTGACATTAAGAAACAAGTAGCAAAGACTTCTTCTAAAAAGCCTTACAAGCCTTATAGAATAAATCATTCGACTGATTCAAAGCCTCCCAATGCTATTACAAATGCTGAGACAAAAGAAGAAGAAGAGGAAGTTTCTAACGAAGAGCCTACCGATGAAGAAGAAGTTGTAGAAGTACAAGTTATGTGGGATTTCATCCTACCAGAGGAAGAGGATCAAGAGGCATCGCCATTCAGTACTAGAAGTAGAAATCAACTCGATCCTCCACAACCTACTCCTAAGCCAAAGATCACAAGCTCAATGTCTAAGGATAAAGTCGCAGGTAAGAAAGCATCACCCAAAGCGACTCAAACAAGCCAGGTCCAAACAGATTCACCAACTCCATCTAAAACATTGATTTTTTCTGACGAGATGGAGTATACTATCATAGAAGACATGGAGAAGACTAGGGCTAACATCACCTTTTATGAATTGAGCAAGTTAAGATATCAACAAAAGCTACTTTTGAAAGCGTTGCATGCAATACCTGTTGCACCTCTGCCTGTTGTTTTAATCTCGCAAGCTTCCCACGAGATGGGAATACCTCCAACTAGTATGACTAGTAAATTTGATCCTAACGATATCGCTCTAATTTGAGGAAGGTCAAGATCTCATACTCCCCCATTTCTTCTTACTTATGAAGTTTTCAACAAAAACTTTCATAATTTCTTATTGGATTTAGGAGCTTTGTCTAATATCTTACCTAAATCAATATGTGCAAAGTTGAACGTTCAACCTCAGAAATCTGAAGTGCACATAGTTCAGTTGGACCGGTCGCAGGTTGAAGTGATCGGTGAACTAAATCAGGTTACCATAAGGTTGTCATCTAACCCAAAGGTATGTCAAGTTATTGACATTTTAGTTGCATATATTCCAAAATTTTATGGCTTAATTCTTAGTAAAGATTGGTCTGAAAAGCTTCATGGATACTTTGCAACCGATTGGTCGCATATGTGGCTCCCCTACAATGGTAAACCAAATCAGATAAAGGTTCAGGGAGAAAGACATCAAAAATACATATTAACAGAATTGGAAGGAGAAAATGAACCTATAGCATACAACAACAATATAATTGGAAACTATTCTATTGACTCTTTCTTAGGAAATTTTAATGTTCATACTTTTCCTTACTTAGAACATTTTGTTTTATCTCAAGTAGAAAATTTTTCTTAAACAGATAGTTCTAAATGTGTTAATTTCGAAGATAGTCCTGTAAATAAATCTTTATTTTGGAAGTTATTTTTTTGACAATTCTACGTCTAACAAGGGAGCAGGAGTAGGATGCAAATTAATCAGTCCAGATGGACACAAAACTATGCTAACTTGTATACTTGAGTTCAATTGCACGAATAATATTACAAAATACGAAGCTTTAGTCCAAGGATTATATAAAGCAATCAGATTAGATATCAAGTATCTACAAGTTTTTGGAGATTCTGAAATTGTTATCAGACAGGTGCGAAATACTATACATTGTCTATCAGGTCATTTAAAGCATTATCAATCTTTAGTACAAGATCTAACTAAACATTTTATAGCATTCAATATTTCATCAATTCCCAGACTCCAAAATGCTAGTGCTGACCTCTTGTCAAACGTAGCTTACAAGCTCATTTCCTCAGAAGACTATAGCCCAGACAAATTTTCAATTGAGTTAATCTTTAGACCCTCGATTCTTGATAACATTACCAATTGGAGAATTTTCAACGATGATCTTGATATTGTAAACTTCCTCACATCAGGGGGATCTTACACTAATTAGATAATTGACGAGGACCAACATGATAAACAATTGCAACAAGATAGCACTAATAATGCTATGCCAAAATCAGTATTCAAATTAGAAGACTTATATGATTTGAAAGATCGATTCAAACGATATACCAATTCAAAGATTCAAATTTCAACTCTAAACTATGAATTAGTAAATCTAGGAATTGATTCCAAACCACAAAACATCAACCTAGGTCTTGGCCTAGCCCCTAAAGAAAGATTAGCGTATGTTCGTCTCCTGAAACAATAAAAAAATGTCTTTTCCTGGAACTACAATGAACTTAATACTTACGACACTTCTATCATTCAACATACTATCCCAATGATAAATGATGAAAAACCTGTCGAACAAAAGCTCAGAAAGATCCATCCTAATCTAGAGAACCAGATCAAATATGAGCTTAATAAATTATTGAAAGCCAAAATCATTTTTCTTGTTCGACATTCTAAATGGGTTTCAAATATGGTGCCCATAAGAAATAAGAATGGAGACATTAGAATTTGCATTGACTTTCGAAATCTTAACAAAGCCTGCCAAAAAGATAATTTTCCTTTGCCTCCCATGGAGCAAATATTATAGCCAGTTGCAGGATTAGAGTTAATGTCCTTTTTTGGATGGTTTCTCTGACTACAACCAAGTTTTGGTCCATCCCGATGATCAATTAAAGACCACGCTCAAAACCAAATGGGGTACTTATGCATATCAAAAGATTCCTTTCGGTCTGATCAAAGCTGGTGCCACATTTCAAAGGGCCATGGACACCGCATTTAAGAGATTAGTAAACAAATCAATAGTAATTTACTTGGATAATATAACTGTATATTCCAAAAAATGAGGTAATCATCTCAGAGATTTAAAACAGATCTTCCAACATTGCCAAAGGTATGGAATTTCACTTAATCCAAAAAGTTCATTTTTTGCATTAAGTGAAGGAAAAATTCTTGGATTTATATTGTCAAAATCTAGAATCCATATTGATCCTGATAGAATCAAGGAGATTTTCGAAATAACCTTGCCTCACAACAAGAAAGTTATGCAATCTTTCCTTGGCCAGATTAATTTTTTAAAGAGAATTGTTCCCGTCTTTTCAATAATTGTATCTCCCTTAGAAGCTATGATTAAAAAGAATTCAATCTTCAAATGGGGCCAAGACGAATATGAAGCATTCAATCTGATTAGACAAGCAATTGTAAATGTTGCATCTTTAGCAACTCCAAATTTTTCCGATCCTTTCATTTTCTATACATTCGCCTCTGATAGATCATATGCTGCGATACTCACTCAAGCAAATCAAGACAAGGCGGAAGCCCCAATTGCCTTTTTCAGTTCAAATCTACAAGGGGTTGAATTAAATTACTCAGACGTCGAGAAACAAGCTTAGGTTGTTTTCAAAGAGATCAAACATTTCAGACCCTTTCTGCTTAAAACCCATACCAAAATCATAGTACCATTTCCAGCGGTAAGCAATCTTTTAGTACAGAAAGACGTGGGTGAGAAAAGAGCCAATTGGGTTATTTCCTTACAAGAATATGATGCTGAAATTAAACCAGCAAATATTGTAAAAGGTCAAAGCTTTTTCCAAATGCTGGCTGGAGCATCGCTTATTTCCAAAACACCATCTACAGAAGTACAAATATATAAGGTAAGACTAAACGATATTGAATCATTATACACTGATACCATATTTTATCTAAAGAATGGATATGCTCCTTCAAACCTCAATTACAGAAAGAAAAGAGCCCTAAGGTTGAAGGCTAAGTAATATCAACTAGTAAACGATGTACTTTTTAGGATGAATTATGATTATGTTCTCCTTATATGTCTTGAGAAATCTGAAGCTGAAAAAGGTGTTGCAGGAACTCCACGATGGACCAGTAGGTGGACATTATGCTGGAGATACTAGATCACATAAAAGCATAGGGTACTATCGGCCTACACTATTCAAAGATGTGCATAGCTATGTAAGGAAATGTCAAGTTTGTCAAACTACAACTGCAAGATAAAAGAGACTATTGTTTCCTTTACAACCAGTCAATATTGATCAACCCTTTGATCAATGGGGATTGGATATAGTAGGTGAGATCATTCCTCACTCTTCTAAACAGCATAGGTATATCCTTACAGCTACAGATTATTTTACTAAATCGGTAGAATCAGTTCCTCTCAAGCCAGGTAATGCCAAACACATCATTGATTTCATAGATCAGTTCACAATCACCAAGTTTGGTTTACCCTCTGCTTTAATGTTTGATAATGCATCGTATCTCTCTAGCAATGCTATGACTGAATTTGCGCTCAAAAGAGGTTTTAAACTTAAATTCTCTGCTAATTATTACTCACAGGGGAATGGATTAGCTGAATCAACGAATAAAAACTTAATCAAAATCATTAAGCAAGCCATCAATCAAAATCATAACAATTGGCACAAATCTTTAATATATGCTCTATGGGTAGACCGAATCACGCAAAAAGACCCCATTGGTACTTATCCGTTTAATTTAGTTTATGGGAAAGAAGTAGCCCTTCCAACTCATTTAGCGATTCCCTCTTTGGCCTTAGTTCAATCTATTGACGAAATACCAACTTCTTCCTTACAACTAAGGCAGCTGCAAATCCTTAAGCTAAAAGAGCAACGAGAATAGGCTAAAATAACTCATGCTCATCACCAAGCATTAGTAAACGCTTCTTTTGATTCAAACATGATATCCAGAAAGGACTTTCAAATTGACGATTTAGTTTTAAAATGGGATAAGTCTCATGAAGAAAAGGGCCAACATACGAAATTCCAACGAATGTGGCTTGGCCCTTTCCAAATTGCAGAAATCATAGGTCCATCTACTTTTATGTTACAGGATTTAACAGGAAAGAGAGAATCTTTACATGTTAACAGACATATCTTAAAAAAAATACTTTCCATAAGAAATTATTATTTTATTTTTGTAAATTATTTTTTCCTTTATTTTAATAATAAAACCAATTGTAAATGGTTACATTTGGAATTCATGAAAAAGATTAGTATTTCTCTTAAATTTTGTTTTTCGCTTGCATAAATAGAACTGATTGAAGAAATTGTTCATTATTATTCAAAGATACAGTCAAAGGCTAGAAACCTGAAAATGATACTAGTTTCAACCTTGTAAATTTTGATTAAAAAGCGACCTTTACTGGGAATTTGTTTTATATCAGTCAAATGAAAGGTATCAATAACAAAATGAAGATTCTTTGTAGAAAAGCTCTTTCCAAAAACTCTACCATTGTCGTCCAAAGATATTCTTAACAAAACAATGACTTCCTCCCCACCTAGGGAATTACGAGCTTCAAGGAATAATCCAGTGATACACTTTAAACTTAAAGAATAAGAGGTCTCATCATGAGCCAACTTATCATGATCATATATATTATAGCTTGCTGACTTTGCCAAAACTATATACCACAATAGCGCAATGACTCAAGATTGTTGCAATCAAAAGACATGGGGTTTCACAATGAGCCAGCTTGTTGAGCAAAGTTATAAATCAAGTGAGTGGCACTGTCATAATTTGGCTACCAAACCAAGGCATTGTTCTTTAAGGATCAAAAGAAAAATAAAAGAAATAAGTGTGGATATGGATTTCCCTTTGAAAATCATATATTTCTCCAAGTAGGATACAGGATCATTGCTGGGTAAAAGGTAACCCTGTCAAGGCTATAAATGCCTGTTGGCAGCAAAGGCTCTACCTACAACAAATGGGCATATTTAAAACTGATTTATAGAGAGGGATTTGTTTTTATCTTTATAAACCAAGTAGTGACTGACGTAAATACAATGACTAGCTCTAGGAATTAAATAACCAAAGTTAACATAAAAGAAACAAGCTATCATTGACAGGTAAAAGTATTGTGTACCTTATCTTTCTATAATAAAGTTTAATTTTTTGGAAAAGCTTTCTGTTTTGGAAGTTTTGAAAATTCAAATGAAAAGCAGAGATAATTGGTTCTTCCAAGTGAATCGCCAATTGTTGTGGCCAACAAAAACTCCCCTTCTTATTTAATTTTATCATTAAGACTAAATAAGTGGGGACCCTTATTCAAAAAAAAAATTGAAAATAAATTAGTGCTTGTATTCCCTTTCTGAATAAAACTTACTATCATAAACTTAGGAGAATACCAGAAAAATAAAAAAAGCCTTAAGTTTTATGATAAGTTCGAACAAAATCATTCCCTTAATAAAAAGCGTTGCATCGCAAAAGGGTAATGGATGCCATCCTACAAAGAGAATCCTAAGATTGTGAAATCACGATGCAAAATCACGCATTGAAGACACTCATCGCATCACAGTTTTCATGTGCCCCAAGGTGAAATACCTCAAACCACTGATATGCGATGGCGCGTCTCGCAAATCACATATCGCAGAAAACACATGGTAATGGATGATTGCCGCATGCAACGAATTAGTGATATTGTGATCTGCGATATTGCGAAGCAAATTGTAAAATCGCCTTATCGCAGATCTTCAAGGCTCGTCATTCGTAAAAGTTTTTCCCATAAACCAATGCCTAGTTATGCGCGTTAATGATAATTAATGAGTTAGTTGGTAATCATTAATGAAATATGGTTTTGATCTGATCGAAGGGCCATTTCACGTAGGGTGATATATTTTATATGTTTTCAACATTTAAAGCTTTCCCATCACCTTTTTCTTATCATTACTCTTGCCTCATTTGTAAACTGCAGGAGCGAAGCAGCAAAAGAAGCAGCCACAGCAGCAAATAACACAAGGAAAATCTCATATCAGAGACCAATCCAGGATATTTACCAAATGTACAGCATCTACAGACAAGATGGAGACAAAAGGCTCAAGAAAAAGTAGAGTCCATCAAAGGGTTAACCAAGTTGAATTGGGATTCTTACTGGGCATACTTGGTAAAACCACACAACTAGTGCATGACTCTCAAATGTACCATTAACTCTACCAAAAAGATAGTGCCAGCACTTGTTGATTCCGTTTTTGCAGGAAAGCTAAAGTCATTGGACGGCCAACTAACTCTCCTCAAGTAAATGCTGAATAATTGCGACTGTAAGGAACAAATACATAGATAGCTAATTACCAGTTTTAGTTTTAGATTCAGTTTTAGTTTTAATTTTGCTTTATTTTTGCCTAAAATGAGGATGGTTATTTAAACCACATCCTACATTTTTGTAATAAAATATTTTTAGATTTAGCTAGTAGTATTTAAACCCTTCTCATGCATTTAGAGAAGGGTTTTGAAATTTTTCAAAAACTTGTCCTCAGAACATGCACTTTTGCACCCTTCAAGGAGGTTTTGATGAATGAATGGAACATTATTTATTGATATCTACGTTTAATATCTACTATCAAAATTGCACTTTTTTACTCTTAGTAGATATTGGATTAAGAAGAGATAAATCATTATTGCTAGAGCTCATGAGTAGAACTAGTTATAAATGGTACTTTTATCTCTTAACGATTTCTACTTATGTGTTAAGGTTATATTCATGTTTAGTTATTTATATATAAATGTTTGAATGCTTGAGTTATCCTTTGGAACTATGTATGGTGATAGCTATTTATTTATGCTTAATATATGAATGACTTATTATGCGATATGTTTTCCACAATTGTTTCATCTAACTTTTTATACAAAACGGTTTATCTTTATTGAATTCTTTTCTCATAGCAATTGAATGATCTTTATTACCAATTTCCATTAAAAATTATTTTAGATCGCATAACTAAAAGATTAAATCCCGGGTTAGTTTTAGAATTAGATATTTTTGTTCATTAGAATACAATCGCATTCGATTTAGATTCAAAGCATTTTACTTAGAAATTATTAGGAAGGAAATATCAATTCTCAACACACACACACACACATAAATTGGGAAACTAGTCCCATATCCCTAGTTGGACCCACTATACCAAACGGAAAAGGAGCTACTAATCAGGGTCCGGACTGGGTGGGTATCCCCCTTGTTATAGACCCAATTTTTGGGGTTTCAACATTACCCAGGGGTCATTAACGGTGATAAGGGTTATCTCTTTGGTGATGCCTACCTTGTGAAAGGCGAGGATGAGTTCTGTAGTGATATGATGGGACTAATAGGATTCCACCGTCTTCCATTAATAATCAAAGATTTGATCGGTGCAATATATACAGAACATAACCATTGTTTTACCCTAACTCAAACCATTACACCATACAACATTACAAAAATTATGTCAGGCCAGGAGTAACTCTAGTTTGGCAGAAAATTGATTCATCTATTATTCCATAGGTAACCCATTATTATATATAATAGGGAGTGATTGTTCACTTCATCTCCCGATGACTGTTCACCTTCCCAATTTATTTTATTTACATAAAATTCCCAATCATGAAGATTAGGTGTCAACATTCCCCCCCTTAATCTGAAGGGATGTTGGTGAGTCCAAGCATCATTCTAAATCGTTCAAGATTTTCCCTTCCAAGTGCTTTGGTGAAGATGTCTGCAATTTTCTCATTTGTGGAACAATGACGGAGA
>APFE031439675.1:56037-113742 GCA_000404065.3 Pinus taeda
TTCATCAGGATGAACACTTTCAAGTGTCTTCATCAGCCACTTTGGGGGACCTTTCTGAGATGGTCCAGGTTGCTCTGTTGATTGAGTTGGGACTGAATCAAGATTGAGTCTCCCAATTCTATCAATTACATCACTTAAAGCATCATCTGTTATTGGAGTTTCAGTCGGGGAGAGTATTCTTCAGAAGAAGATTCCACATTTTGATCTAGAATAGGAATCCCCCCTTCAAGATGTGGAATCTGATTATCAAATTCTTGAAATGATTTCGTTTTTGCGAATCTATCCAAGCGATCAAGTTGCCGCTCAACAACATTGTCAGATTGGATGATTCAAGAAAAATTACATCTCTAGATATAACAAACTTTTTATTTTCTTCATCATAGAGGCGGTATGCTTTGAAGGTGTTTGAATACCCTAGGAAGATACACTTACGACTTCTAGCACCAAGTTTGTTTCTATGTACCTTTGGTATTAAAGCATAATTGGTGGAACCAAAAATCCTGAGATGTTTTACCGAAGGAACATGTCCATACCACAATTCATAAGGAGTCTTGTTTCTTATAGCACTAGATGGACATCTATTCTTTATATATGCAGCACATAGAACAGCATCAGTCCAAAACATTATCTTTACATTTTTGAAAAAAAGCATGGATCATACCATATTCAAGATTGTTCTATTCATTCTTTCAGCTACACCATTCTGTTGGGGATTATAAGGCACAGTTGTTTGATGTTTGATCCCATTTTGTCGAAGATAGTTTTCAAATTCATTTGATGTATATTCTTTTCCATTATCAGTGTGAATAGACCCAATATGATATTGTGCATCATTTTCAATCCATTTATGAAAATTCTTGGATGTTTGGAAAGCATCAAATTTGTTCTTCAATAAATAAACCCAGCACATTCTAGTGTAGTCATCAATAAATGTCATGATATATTTATTTCCATTTGCAGAAGAAACAGGCATTTGACCACATAAATCTGAATGAATAAGTTCAATATTCCTATGTGCTCTTGAATGTGAATCATGAAAAGATTGTTTGCTATGCTTTCCTAGAATGCAAGCATCACATTTCTTAAGTTTTCTAGGAATTGTAGGCAAACCAGCAACACCATTTTTCTTCAATAAGCGGAGACCGTCATAGTTTAAATGTGAAAATATAGCATGCCATAATAAACTTGATGGGAGTGTACCTTCTTCATGATGAGAAATATATGAGAAATGTTGTGCATGAGCAGATGTTCCTTGCAGTTTGAAAAGCCTTTCTTCTTCTATTCCCCTCATAACAAGTGAGTGGTCAGATGCTTTTCTTACCTCAAGCTTGCCATCAAACATATGAATGGAGTGACTTTGCTGGCGGATGTGGACCAAGGACAGCAAGTTTCTATTGAGCTATGGGAGATATAGAACATGATCCAGAAGAAAGTCTGGAAGACCAGACAGTTTAAGCCTGATTGTGCCAAGCCCTGATGGCTTGATTTTTGACTGATCTGCAAAATATACTGCTCCATCAACATTTTCAGTGAATTCTTCAAAAAAATCTTTTCTATGAGTCATGTGACAGGTTGCTCCTGAATCAAGCAACCAAACATTTTTCCAGGAAGCAAGTGAAGCATTAAACAAATCTTCATTTACTCCAATGTTACATTGTGCCTCAACATAGTTAGTGGATTCAAGTGCTTTACCTTTGTCTGTATCATCAGTTTTACCTTTCTATTGGTTTCTTCTCTTCTCAATTTTGTCCCATGGTAGCTTGCATGTGGATGCATCATGTGATCCATTTCTTTTGCAGCGAATACAGTGTATATTTTCCTTTTCTCCTTGAGAATGTCTGCCCCCCCTGCCTGTGAAATATCTTCGTCCACCTCTTCCTCTTGTAGAATCTTGAGCAGCATGATTTTCTTTATGAGCAAGGCACACAGTCTCTTCAGAAGACCTAGGGGTTGTCTTCTTTCCAAAAGCTTTTTCTCTTTCAGCAAAATTTTTCACAAGAGAGTCAAAGGTCACATCTTTAAGATTTCCATTTGCTTGCAAAGACTCAAGATAATGGGAGTAAGTGGGATAAAGTGCCTTGAGAAAAGCAATAAGAGGGATATCCACTCAACCTTAGTGGACTTGATATCATGCATTATAGACTTTATTTCAGATGCAAGAGCAAGGGGATAATTATTTTGCAGTTCAAGAGTGAAGAGTTTAATCATGAGTTGGAAGACTTAAAGTGCAGAATGTGAATTATAGAGTTCTTTCAACTTATGTAAAGCTTCAATGGTAGTTGAATATGATGAAATATGGCGACTCACCTCTTTATTTACAGATGCTGCGATTAGTGAATAAGCTTTATTGTTCTTGTTTTCCCAAATGGTGAGCTCTTTGTTTGAGGTAGGCTTTTCTGGGTCACTTTCTCCTTCTCCGACACACACTCCTTTCCACAACTCATTGAAGATGAGGGTGTGTTGTATCATCCAGGACCAATCAGGATACTTCTCCTTGCCAGTGAGAACTATTCCTACCATAGAGATGATTGAATGCATTCTGTAAAAAAATACTTCTGCTAATAAAAAAAACTTCTGCCAATATACAGTAATAATGTACTCAAAAATTTATGTAGGAAACAATTTTGGAGCAGCAATTTCAAAGCTCAATGAAAGGAAAAAAGCACCATAAATCCCTTTGTTTCTCTAGACCTTGAAGCCAGTAATAAAAGATATGGTAGCGTTAAAGTGCTGGACATCATTTTAAAAAAATATGGGCATCATTTGTGCATGATGTTCATGACCCCTTTTTCGTTGGGTGCAACTTATATGGGCTCGACCCAATATAAACCTTTACAAACTCAAATGATCATAGCCATAAAACTCTCCATTGAAGTGGTCGTCTTTTCACAAGTGTTGCAGGATCAATTTAAAATTATGATTTAAATACCATATACCAATCAAATGCAAAGACCCTTCAAACTGAGAGACCCTTCCACCAAATGTCAATACCACTCAATGCATTCAACTGTTACCAATCGTTAAAACTTTGATACCATACGCGTTCAACAATAACCAAATGCAATGCACCCTTCAGTGTGGTGAGAGAATTTGAAATGCAGTTCAACGCATATGTATATAGCACACAACGCACAGTTCAAAATGCAGTTCAGTGCTTCAACAACGTTATGAACCAAACCCCCCAGCGTTCATGTCAACATATATAAGAAATGGACAGGAAAAAAATGCGTATATATATGATACTGTTTATGTAAAAAACAGTGTTTAAACAGCGTATTTATAATAGCCTTCCACGGCCACAGGAAAAACACGTATATACAACAGCCTTCCATGGCCACAGGTATGGTGCTCTGCTGTTTGAATGAGAAACAAGTTGAGTACGGCTTCGTCCTGGTCGATCTCCCTACTGGTGCTCATAAGAAAACCGCGTATTCACTGGACTCCAAATGGAAACAATGTTTTGGGTTCAACATATGTTTTGATATCACTATACAAGACTCGATATGACTATCTGAGCAGATGCAGTACCATGAAGGACAACGCTAAAAACATTATGAAACGTTTATGTCAGGACATCCAGAGAGCAATCAACATATTCAGAAGAACAAGCAGAGGAGCGTTTCATTGTTCAGGTGAGTATATTTATGTCAGGTGCAGGCTTGGGTTGAAACTCACAGTAAATCCATGCGTATAACACATAGAAAAATGGAACTCACACACAACGAATATATTAAACAATGACTAAGATTTTGCAGGGGCGTGATAGACATGTCAGCGTGAAAAACATAAGTAGAATATGAGCAGAATATGCAAGAAGGAGTTACAAAGAACAAGAACTAAAAAGGAACTGGCTCTGATACCATGTCAGACCAGGAGTAACTCCAGTTTGGCAGAAAACTGATTCATCTATTATTCCATAGGTAATCCATTATTATATACAATAAGGAGTGATTGTTCAGTTCATCTCCCGATGACTGTTCACCTTCCCAAATTATTTTATTTACATAAAAATCCCAATCATGAAGATTAGGTGTCAACAAATTACCTGAATTACTCAACTTATCATCCAAAAGCCCAATCGGCCAATAGCTAATCAACTAACAACCAACTTGAATACCTTTGGATTTTTTATTTTTATATAAACATACATATACTTGAATACCTTGAAAAATACCCAAGAAAATAATTACCATGGACATTACCATAGGTAAACATGCTATAGTTGTTAAAGTAGACCAAATCCAACCCAAGAAAGATAATGTAGTCAAACTTAGCAATTCTCACATTTATGCTTCACACGTTGCTTGTTTTTGTGCAGGTTTCTAATCTGTGCCAATTTTATGGGCTTCTCCTTTTGAAACATATTTGTGCACTTCCTTTTTGCATTGTTTTTGCTCCACTTCTCCTGTATGCACCAAAAATGTTCAAAATTTCTTCTTCTTGTTTTCTTCCTTCCAAAACTAGCTCCAATAATGGCGTTGAGGTGTTGACACTTATATTACGACTCCAACGTGTTGGTACTCGTGCTACGACTCTTAGTTTCTTCAACTCATCTCAACATTGTTGTTACAAGTCACACTCGTGGGCCTTCTGCCTTCACGCGGAATTGCTCCGTCAGGGTTTTGCCATTGCGGAAAATTTCCCACTGCTACCTTGCATAGGAGTCTGGGCCGTGTCTCACTCCCTATTGTGGCTGATCATCCTCTCGGACTAGCTAGTGATTCGTCACCTTGGTAAGCCATTGCCTCACCAACTAACTAATCAGACGCGAGCCCCTTCTTGAGCGGATTCCTCCTTTTTCTCCTCAGCCTATGGGGTATTAACAGTCGTTTCCAGTTGTTGTTCCCCTCCCAAGGGTAGGTTCTTACACGTTACTCACCCGTCCACCATTGGAAACACCACTTCCCATCCGACTTGCATGTGTTAAGAATGCTGCCAGCGTTCATCCTGAGCCAAGATCAAAATCTCCATGAGATTCATAGTTGCTTACTTATAGCTCCCTTGTGGACGAGGTTGATTCAGCATCATCTCTAGGCATAACTTGTCTCCATTTGCTTTTAATATAAGCTCAGCCTAGAGTTTCCCAGTATAGTCATCTCTTACCCTCTCTGTCAATCCCATGGGCCTAACATGACGATAGATCCATGAAAGAGATGGAAGGACTCACAAACATATCTAAGAAAATGCTCTCAGGCATAAATTGTCTCCATCCGCTTTGTATTAGATCAGCCTAGAGTTTCCAGTATAGCGATCCTTACCCTACGAGCTGCTGTAATATATGTTCTCAACTTGATATATATAAAGATAGATAGATCATCCACATCCAATTTGTTCTCCATCTACCATAGTAGACACTCATTAATATATGATGAGGGGGCCTTTTAACTCAACAGTAGAATAACGCCATGGTAAGGCATAAGTCATCAATTCAAGTTCGATAAAGGGCTCATGTTTCCCATGAAGAAAGAAGGCTCGGGTGTCCTTTCTCATCGTATGATCCACATCTTTTCAGAATGAAAACCTTTTTTTAGGGACGAAACTATTAGTCATATGGTTCAGGAAAAACATTTTGTTATGACGGAGTCTCACAACTAATATGGGGGGAGGACCACTATATTTTTTTCAATAATAGTCTTCTTATCTGATACATAGGATCAGTATATATTTTACTCGATATTTGTCATTTTTAACAAATCAGAGTATTATGGATACTGGTTAATTTCAAATTACCAGTCTTTCAAAAGGAAGTGGAAAAAACGGAGGAGAAGTGAACCTGGCCTGTTGGCTTTATGAATATATAGCTACTCTGGTATAAATTTGATGGAGATTTAGAAAGGGGACCTTTCCTATAAAAAATTAATCGATCTTATTAAGTTGATCGAATTCCCTATCTGGTTGTTGATTGAATGTTTCATTATATTGATTTTCATGATATCTTCTCCCTTCCCTGGAAAGAAACAGATATAGATCCTGAAGTAATTCCATTCCAAGCCAGATTACATACAACATATTCTCTCTGTTTTGACGAAATTGATACACAAATCAAATACGTGATTCTGTTACGATGTACTAAATATTTTCAATGAATGTACCGTATGGTGATTACAACCGGTGAGAAACGGATCGAAATTAAGATGTGAAAAGAGAAAACAAAAGGGAAAAAAAAGCTTTTACTTTTGGATCACAATGGTTAAATATATAACTTCTTGCTAGTCATTTCATAAAGCTCTATGAGTTATGAAAAAATTGACTCATTCCTTGTCCATAGACTCATTCGTATCGGACCATGATGTAGTATACATAGAGATGGGTGAGAGAGCATAGAAATACTCCTTTCATTTTGTTGCATTGTAGAAGGTTCAAGATGAGAATGAATAAAAAATATTGAATGGAATAGATATTGTGAATAGAATCTCGTCAATCGAAGGCAGAAATCACACTTCCCTCCCTTGAAATTGTCCCATCAATGTTATTCAATAGGTGATTCAAGAATCAGATAGGAACTCTGAAAACTCGGGATCGAGTGATCATGCATTTAGCTTATATTGAATCGGTTCGGTCCAGTTTCAAATATTTGTTCAATAACGAATCTCGGAACCCTTTTTTTTTGAAAGGATGATGATGAAAAATTGTCCCCCATTTTCATCGTATACCTTTTGATCATATAGGGGTGCTCGGAAATGGTTGAAATAGTGAAATAGGAGGGATATGACTATATCCCTTGGAAAGTCTTCTAAAGAAGAAAAAACTTTATTTGATACTATGGATGACTAGCTACACAGAACCATTTCGTTTTTGTGGTTGGTCCGGTCTATTTCTCTTTCCTTGTGCCTATTTTTCTTTAGGTGGATGGTTCATGGGTACAACCTTTGTGACTTCACAAGTCACACCAAAAGCCATTGCTGCAACTCTTAGTTAGTTAATTGTCTAGGAAGGAGCTACAACTTTGGATAACTGGTACAACATATCATCTCAATGACATAATTGTCACTAACAAATCACCCAACTCAGTCAACCAACCAATTTACTGATGAAGGAAAGTGGCAATGCAACTGGCTGCTCCATAAGGAAAGCTTGAATTAACTATATCTAATCATGTTGAAATTAGCCCAATTTTATATGTTTTGATGAATTTTTTCTAACTAGATGGAATAGTGAGATTCGTATGACTATCCATCGAACTCTTAATTTAGTTCAAACATTTCTATAAGTAAAATAACAAGAGATAAATAGAATAATATTTTGATGACTTTTTTTTAACTAGATGGAATAGTTAGATTCTTATGGCTATCCATCGAATTCTTAATATAGTTCAAACATTACTATAAGTAGAATAACAAGAGATAAATAGAATAATCAGATAGAATTCAAAATCTAGAATTGTGAGAGACTTAGCTAGTTTTTAACTGTAATTTAATTTATGCAATATAAGTTCATGTTCATTTATGATTCAAATTGATGGTGTGTTGATTGACTATCATGTTGATGTTCGTTTAACTATTGCCTCATCTATAGAGGTAGGCCCCCCTTCATAGCTAGGTACTATCAGTAACATTACAATGTATTCTTTCGTTTCCATTAATTCTTTTGTTGATCATATTATTGACTTTGATATATAATTTTGTTACTTACAAAGTGCTACAACTCTAACATTTAATATGGTTAATTACATAGTGTTATAATTCTTAAACATATACATTGTTGCAACTCTTCTAGTTCCAAATTTGAGTATCACTAGCATTCATGTGCAAATATAGTTGTAGCTCAAAATTCATGTTAATGTTGTAGCTCACAATTAACCTTATAGGGATTTTTTTTTGTAGATTTAACTAATTATCGTGTTTTCGAATTTAGCTTATTTTTTAGAAATTGTAACTATCCTTGTGGTGTGATTCTTTATAGCACAACTGGTATGAATCTCTTATTTATTACAGATTTGTTACCCATTGTATTTCATGTGTATCCCTATTATAAAATTCAAAATCATTTAAAGCACTTGAACAAGCCACCCTTTACTGTTAATGAGTTTACTTTTGTACAAGTGTGTTTAATTTCCTACAAGCGCATTTAATTTCCTGCAAGTATTCTCTTTAGTTTCCTATAAGAGTGATTTCAATTGTAAGTGTGTTGTGGATTTCTCTTGGTGACTTATGAAAGCATCTTAATTTATTTCCCTATGACATTCACTTAGAATACTACAACTATAGAGTGTAATAACATAGATAATGCATAACCCTTTGCAAGTTCCATAAAAATATCGGTTGACAATTATATGCACATATTTTCCATTGTCTTTATTAGTATTAAAAAAAGGCAATTAATAGGCCCATCATTTTTGGCACTATTGCCAAAGAACTATCAATAGTACAATCACTATTTTATTGTTTCATTTTTTATTCTCATGGTTGCTTGCTTTAGTTAAGATAATTTATTTTTTAGCAATTTATGCGGTCCTTTTCTTTCTACAACAAATTACTTTAGATATATTGTCTCTCTAATTTTTCGTGCCTTGACTCTCACTACAAGTTTTGTTGCCAAGAAGAAACTTGAAATCTCTAGCTAGGAGTCCAAAGTTGCATAAGCTTCATCCTCTACACCAATAGGAACTTTGAGACTCTTGAAGATCTATTCAGTGAAAAGTTCCACTCTTAAGAGTATTTTTCCCAACTCTCTTGAAGCACCTTTAGAAGAATGGAATAAACCCCAAGAAGAGATGAGAAAATAAAAAAGGATCATTCCTCACTAAGGTGTGCCAAACATTCATGGTCTATCCAAGGATGAACCCCACACATTCCTTTTGGAATTTGATGTACTTTGTAGGAGTAATTATTATGTGACAAATGTTCAAAAGTTGAAACTATTTGTTTCCACACTTAGGAATGTTGTGTTATTCTTGTTCACAAGTCTTGGTAACAGTAGCATCTACAATTGTAGTCAAATGAAGAAGAATTTCCATGAGAATTATCTCTAGCAATATATTTAGTAAGTTTAATTCTAATTTTAAGTGATAAACTAATAGATTTTGTAGTTTATGATGTAAAATTTTTGAACCTTTGCTACTGACGTGGTTTCCCAAGTGGCATACGAGTAGTAAGTGAAAAACAATTATGTGCTTTTTTTTTAAAATCTAATAGAAAATGTATGACCTTATAAACAAAAAAAGCCAATGTCATTTTCCTCTCTTTTTTACTTATTGCACCTAAAGCCACCACTTCCACTATTCAATTTAAGAGAGAGTACCACAACATCTCTTCTATATTATGTTATATGTTTGTTAAAAATACATATAAGTTAACCATTGAGCCTAGAGGTTCATTCTACCGTGCAGTGTGTGTAAGTATGTTCATCCTCAATTTGGAGTTGAAACATGTACCTCTTAAAATAAAAATAAAATATTTTGTAAATAAAAAAAATTGTCAGTTATAATCAACATAGGTGAACACAGTAAATGATTTTTTATTTTTGTCATTAACATATTTTTAAGTATACGTCAATATTAATTCATATTAAAATATTTTCTTCATAATTCACATTCTCTATTTAGGATATACAACATTAAAATATTTTCTTTTAACATTTTTTTCTATATATAAATATATGAAGTTTTACCATTGCTGATTTTTGGGTTCCACGTTTTGGCAATCCACAACCCGTGGTATTTGGGAATGGTAATCTTTATGTAATCTCTATAGCATTCAAAAATACAATTTAAACAATGAAAAATTACACATTGTTTTTTGCACTCTAAAATACGTTTGCACATGAAGAAATTTGATCATTCTCCGCTGATGTTAGATGTGTGCTTAAGTTGAATGATGGTAATAGTAAAGTCCAAGTTAAATTTCAAATTGAGAAAAGCTAGATTCCAAATTGAGAATTTTAGTTTGTGGGAACTTCTTTACATAGAGATTATTTGACTACCTAGAGATTTCACTATTAAAATTTAAAAAAATACGTAGAGAAAAAAGAAGATAAAATTTAATTTATTTTTTATCATTATGTCTAATAATAAGATAAATTAGATTGAATAATCATCGTCAAAATATAAATATTATTACATGAAAATTTATTTTTAAAATAAATAAATTATTATTTTGACGATGATGATTGTGATGATGATGGTTAATGTTGAGACCAAACTTTGGTCTATGGGAACTAAAGAAACGAATTATTTAGTTTGATTTAAGATTTTATTCATATGCTCAAAAAGCTTGGAGAGAAGCCTCCCAAGCTCACTGTAATTTTGACAAAGTAAAAGGCTAGGATGGTGAGTATTGCAACAAAGATTTTGAAACTGAGATCTAATGTGGTTGTAGGCATGGGGCACTCTAAGAGGAAGTGATTTTCATCCTCGATGTTCATATTCTCACAGAGATGGGAGAACCTTTCTTATATATCTATATCATTATTTTAAATTATTGTATTAAATTTATTACAAATCTATCATTATTTTAAAATCATCCATTTTTTTAAAATAAAAAGTTTACATTAGAATTCAAGCTTCTGTGATCCATTTCATAATTATAAAACTAAATAAATTAAATTAAATAATATGAAACTTTTCCCTATTTTCATGTTAGGTTGACCTGTCTCCCCATCTAACCTTCTTCCTAGATGTGTTTCTTCATCATGTCCATGAACCACACTTGTTGGTTCGAAATGCGTCGACCAAAATCTTCAATGTGACTTATTCTGAAAAAAATAAAAAATAAAAATAAAAATAAAAATAAATTATAATTAAAAAATTTACAATTTAGGACCCAAAAAAATTATTTCAAATAAAAAGTTTACTATTTATTTCCATATCAAATTTACTATTTATATGACAATTTACCATAAAAATTTTGGGGGTTATGATAGGTCCTCTTGCCCATATCTGAGATAGGTGTTTTCAAAGCTTTTGTAAATTTCAACAATTTCATAATTCTCAGATTAATTAATTGAACTGCCCCAAAAACATTAACAAATATTTGTAATAAACATTTTAAACCAACTATTAATTCCACCATATAAAAGTATATTTAAATCAAAACATTTCAAACCAATCATTATAATTAATTTTTACCATAAAAACCACAATTAAATCAAAACATTTCAAACCAACCAAGCTACATTTTAATCAAAACCGGACGAAAATGGACAACGAACCACGATTAGGAATTTCGGTCAATAATTTTGCTCATGGTCAACAGTATCCTCCACCAACTATATATTAGAAGTTGTTGGGTCCACTTCCCTCCAACGGACGTGACTTGTAACTCGGTTTCGCGGATTTTTCCGAGCAACCCTCGCTGTTGTAACTCGCTTTCGCGCACTTTTCGGAGCAACCCTCGCTGAATTCTTCAGAGCAATTCTTCTTCACGTTTTGTCTTTTGTGACTACAAGCTGATCGCGAGACTAAAATGTCAAAATCCCCATGGCACTGCAAAATCCGTGAGAAGGAAGGAGCGTTTTTGGAGTGGGGCTTTGATCGCTGGATCGTGGAAAGAGGGGCAATTTGGTGGCACTTTTATCCAATTTTCTCTTACCCTCTTTACCACGTGCTATTAATATGCATCACTTTCTCCAGCTGCGGTGAGGTACTCACAAGGACAACTTGGCACACTTCGTATTTGAGCTTTTTGGCTCCCAGGCTGTACCAGTATGGCTCCGCGGGCCTTCCATTTGGTTCTTTCAGTATAGCGGATGCAGAGTGAATGTTGTCCCATATGCCCAGTCCCATAATCCACTTGCCGTCCACAGAGCTGTAAAAAGTGTAGGAACGAATCCCTTTCATCTCCTTAAAGTATGCTTTCGTGATGGCCAGGCAGCTGTAGGCGAGCACCTCCTGTTTCTTTCTGCTCAACCCTATTCTACGGAGGCTCACAATATCCCCAAACCTCAGTTCTGCAAATGATACATCTCGGTGCTCCTCGCAGTTTAAGTGGAACCATCGCCACTCCACCACTCTCACTACTGACGACGCCCAATTCTTTCCCAATTCGTCTGCAATTATAGAATCATCTTTCTCTGATACGGATGTTTTCCACACAGAAAAAACTGCGACCTGTAATGTTACACAGACAGATATGAAAATATATTTTCAGTTTATGAGTTGCAAGAATATATATGTTTCTATGCTTCACTTATGACCGTATAACGTACTTACCCAGGAGCCATTGACGCTGTTAAGAGCGGCCGCTTTGGTGGTGCCGGCCTTGTGAAAGGCGGGGATGAGTTGTGTAGTGATATGGCGGAGCGCATCGTGAATATCGCAGCCAGTTATTGGCTTATAGATGGCCAGCGCCACTCTGCTGCTCTCCTCTCGTGGAAGTGGAAGTGGAAGGGCCATTTATTAATTCCTTTTAACGGAAGAGGAAGATGGGTTATAGAGGTAGCAGCTAATGTGAAGAGAAGGCACTTGAATCCTGATATGATCAAATTGTCGCTGGATGGATGAGGGTGAGGAGGAGGAAGCAGATAAAGGAGCAGAGAGAAGGGCCGAGTGGAAGACCTGCAACTTCGGTTGGGCTTCTCAGCCTGCGCATGGAAACTTCGAACACCTTTCATATCCCGCGTCAGAAGTTCAGGGTATTCTTTCCGTTCAAAGTAGCGGTGACATGTTTGATTTTTTAAATACCTTTCATATCCCGCGTCAGAAGTTCAGGGTATTCTTTCCGTTCAAAGTAGCGGTGATATGCTTGATTTATTAAATATAAAAAGTAATGACAAGGCAAGCCGAATGGACATATTCCGAGGAGCGTACAACGGGGATTTGAAATATAATAACGCACAATGCGTGTTAGTTGAAAGTAGGAATTTGAAATGTCTAACATGTTGGTTGTGGAAAGGAAGAGACCAACGGAAACACGCAAACGATGGGCAGCTTCATGACGAAGTTAATGACGTGTAAGATTACACCAAGGTCTGCATAAAGTGTAAAGGTTTTGTGTGCGCCCACATTACACAAGATAATTGTTGAACTGAATAATACCTGCAAACGACAGTGATTTGGATCCGGACAATTCAAAGATTATAAATTCATGGATGTTTGCATCAATTTAGGTGCGATCGACTCAGCTAGATTATCCATGTCTTTACTCTGCCCAATAATTTGCGTATGGGTGCTTTCGAATCTCTAGGTTTTGTTGTAAAATGCTATGCGTTCAAATGCATGATACATTGTAGCAGGAATTATATATGAAGCTGATTATTTATATATATATATATATATATATATATATATATAGATATTATTTTTTTTGTGTTGAAGGTTTTAATTTAGTTAAAATTTAGATAAAGTAATTATATTTTTAAAAATTAATTATTTTATTTAGATTTATAGTTAGCTTAATTATATTAATAAAGTGGTTGAGCAGTATTATTTTCTATTTTTTAATAGTATCAATCAGCATATAAAAAGCTGAAAATGATGACAATCTATGTAGATCACCCACTTTATCAATGTGGTTGTATTAGCTTAAGGCCCAAGTGTGTAGGGAGGATCAGTACCATTATTGACTATGTTTGACCTATGGTTTATTATGGTTAAGTTAGAAGAGTGAAAAATGGTCAACAAATGGTTGAGTATGAGTGCTCATGGTTGTCCATGTTAGACTAAAGTTGCTTTATGAAAGATCATAGTTCACTTTGGTCAACCATGGTTGATTTTGATTGAGCATGCTTCACCATGTTTCGACCATGATTGTCCATAATTAAATATAGGTGGCCATGTTCACCATGGTTGAGTATGATTGGATATGTTGGCCATGGCTGAACATGTTCAAGATGGTTGACAATGATTTGACCATTCTTCCCATGGTTCACCTTGTTTGACTATGGTTAAATATAGGCAAGTTATGGTTGACCATTATCACAATTCTTTAGACAACAATCAATCTCACAATAGGTAGGCTAATAACTTAGCATAACATAATAGGATCAAGGAGTAGGAATTACATACACTCCCTCCTTAGGAAACTTCATCCCAAAGTTAGAGTAAAGAGGATACAAACAGCTAAGGAGTAATAGAACAATAAAAAATAATCAAAACACAAGAAAGATATATAGTAACCAAAGTTATGTAAAAGCATATGAAGAAATTATTTCCCACTTAAGTTCATAGCTAACCTATATCCACCCATCAATCCCTAACCTAGTTCCACTCCCAACCTATCCCACCTTTGTTGCAATGTAATGTGGCATTAGTTATACCAATCTATCCATTGATAGAACCAAAATGGTCGATGCATCAACTATATTGACCTAACTTCCCAAATAAGGAATTGACAATTGTAATCACACATTTAGAGGAGTGTGTCCATCACAGACCTCCCATAACTCTAGTTTTGGAGGTTACACAGTGGGACCTCACTACGCTGTTGGTTCTAGGTTCTTGTCATCAAATTATTTAGTCAACAACTCATGTTACCTACAAATCTGTACCTTACCAAATGTCCTAATAGTGCATATCAAGTAATACAAAATACAATAAAACAATGTACATCACACGTACAATTTTTTTACCTTAAAAACCACCAATATTTTATATGGACTAATATAAAATTATTATCAATATAAATATTTCTACAAAAATATCACCAAACATTTTACAATTTGCATATTAGGGACTAGTAAGATTCACCAAGGTTTCTAAACTTTAAGATAAACTTTCATCCTTAAAATTTTTCGTTTCGATGTCTCAACATCATCTAGTTACTAGCCATTTGTCCATAATTTGAAATTAAACAATATTACATAGCCTTCATAAATAATATAACATGAAAAATATAAACATCGCCTCAATATAAGTACCTATCTAGGTCAAAATAGATCATCACATGTAGTTAGAAAGTGAGGGGTTGTCACTAAGTAAATTCTTTGCATCCTCCTAGGTAGTAGACCCTAGGCTATACTTGTCCCCCTAGACCTTAACTTGATCCACCAAGTGGCACCTGAATTATCGAACTCTATGGTCCAATACGTGTAATGGTTTGACCATAATGATTCCCACATCCAATACTTGTAATTGCCTCCAATTGGGTTTGTAGGGTTCATCAAAAACATAATGTTGTAGAACAAATACAAGAAAAATGTCATGAGTTTTATGTGAGTGAGATGATAGTACAAGGTGATAGGCAACTATTCCAGTTTTCTCATTGACCCTATTAGGTCTTATAAATCGAGGTGACAACTTTGTCCCTTTTCCAAATTGAATGACAATCTTATTGGGTCAGACATGAATAAAATCTTGGTCCCCCACCTCATAACTTTGATCAATCTTATGTGCATTGACATTTATCCTATCTATCATGTGTTTCCTGCAACTGTTATCGAATTTGACTCACTTTCTCTACCATTTCTTGTATTAATTTTGGTCCTACTATAACTCTACCCTCCAACCTTTCATGAATTAGCGGTGAATTGGAGGTAATGATTTTTCTTAAAAAAAAAGGATAATTTTAGTAGTTTTTAATACAACTTGTTTTCCCTTTAGCATGTCAACACAATCCTTAATTTCTCTTCATGCTCTCTTTCATTATCAGAATTCACAATATTTTCATCTAAAATGACTCACAAAAACTGGTTTAGATGCTTCCAGAACATGCCAGTCATGAGGATCATGAACATTGTTGGTGCATTGGTCAAAGAAAATAGCTCCCACAGCATTCAAAGAGAAGATTTTGGGATGTCCTTCATCAATCCTTAATAGGTGATATTCAAATCAAAGATAGATTTTTGAGAAAATTGTTGCTTCCTTCATTTGATAAAAAATATCATATATTCTAGGTATCAGGTACCTATTCTTCATTATGGCCCGATTCAAATCTCATTAATCTATTCAAAATCTCATTGAACCATCCCTGTTATTGGAAAAAAATCACTATTGCGATGTAAGGCAAAATATTGTGTCTAACGAGTCCTATTTCTAATAGTTCTTTCAACTACATATGCAACTCACAAATTTTGGCTTTAGTTTGACTATGAAATCAATCTCCCTCTCAAGAGGTAATTGTAGTAACTCTTTAGGAAAAAAGTCCTCAAATTCTAAGAGAAATGGATGTTGTTATAAGAAGGGCCTTGTTGTCATTGTGATAAACACCCTCCAAAATTTTGCATACACTCGATTTTTGGAGCCTACGATATATTTTGTGATTGGTCATTTTGTAGTCACTTCTTGGTCAGTTCATGGTTTGAGATCTCTTCTTGGATAGGAAGTGTCGAAGTCACTTTGTCACAAATGCTCAGTCTGTAACAAGTGCATGAGCACATTCTTTTATGCAAGCTTGAAAAATCATAGCATATTCCATCAAGGTTGTGCCTGTGAAATGTCCAATCCATGTTGACAGTTAGTGCACACTAACAATGATAGTCTCACATTCTAGCTGTGTTTGTACTCCCATTTTGGTGAATTTTTCAAACTGTCACTTTCGTGAACCTTTGTTTTCATGAATGTCTTGTTCATGTTTTCAATTGTCACTTTCACTTTCTTTCACTTTAATTAGTGTCATTTTCATGTTTTCTTTGCTCTGACATGTGTTTCTTTCACTGTCGTTCACATATCGCAAGATTTTTTAGAAATTGTCATATCTTCGCATGTTGAATTATGCAATGTACATAAGCTTATTTTGGTGAAGACATCCATCACACTCATTTCCAAAATTTTATGCATTGTCGCACAAGTGTCATCATAGTCATCGCAAAGTGTACCTTTAGTGTCGTACTTGTCGTAAAGTCATCACAAAATTATCACATTGAGTGAAATATGTTGTTAACATGTTATGGATAATCTATGTTGTTGTGTCATCAAAGTGTTTCAAGTGTGTGGTCACAATCAAGTCATATCATTGTTCATATCAATTTCTTTGGTCCCACACTTAGCCAATTTTCATAATTTCCCAGCAACCTACCTACATTCATCCTTCCTCAACTGTGCACTACATAGTTCCAACCCTCAAGCTACATCCTTGACCCTTGACACTACGCAATTTGTAGTTCCTACTTCCCAGGACTTTGTACCGTGAAGTTCTAGTGCTCAAAACTCGGGCTTTGATTCCCATAATTGCGCAATCTATCCTAGCCCCAACTATGCACTTCTCAATCTATGAGCTCAAGCTCAAACCCTGAACTCTATAACCATGCAACTACACAATCAGCAAGCCTACTTTGCCACCCAAAAATACACAGTTGGCTAAAATAGTGCAAAATCCCTTCAGCCTCGCTCATTGACTCTCATAATTATGCAATTTCTCTCCCTACCCAATCAGTACGGCACATTTCACAGTCTCAAGGCTCAAGCCTCGGTGCTAATCCCTTGAACTATGTAATTCTACAATCACCTAGGCTCCTTTGTCCTCCATAAATACACAATATGTTGATCCAGTGCCGATCCCTTCACCCTGTCACGTTGAGCTCCTAGATTGTGTATTTTTCTTCCACAATCCAACCCGAACTACACATTGTGTAATCTCAAGGCTCAAGCTTCACCCTTGACTTCTTGACATGTGAAATTGCATAATTACTAGGCCTCCTTCCCAGCTTGTCACCCGGTTCCAGCTCAGTTAGTGGATCAATATGCACCATATTAGACAAGGGTTTTATAAGACTACTGTTGTCTTGTCATGAGTGGATTTCAGATGCATGTACTCTATCATGTTAAGCCAAGATGATGAAGAAGGATATGGAGAAGGAGGACATGCTAAAAGACACATATGGAGCTGAATACATAAGATAATCATCAGGCGAGAAGATGAAGGAACACCAGACTATATTGGAATATGAAGATCAAGATCACATGGAATACTCCTCATATTCAAGCCATAAGGAGGAGGAAGAAGAAGAACATGTACCACATTTTCAAGAAGACACAAATAAAGAAGCAACAAGAAGGACAACTTCACATTGTCACATCATCACGCAATACCATGCCATCAATCTCATGTCATGTCCTATCACAAGTCATCATATGCTACATCATTATTGTGGATTATGTAATTACATATTCAAAATGTATTGTAAAGTGGAATTCCAAAAGTCACATTCAGAATATGAAGAGTCATGTAAAGTCTAAAAGTCATAGGAAGTAAAACAATCATGAGGGTAGTCAAAGAGTCTCAAGGAAGGTGAAGCATCACCTCTTGGTTATATATAGACCCACATTCTATGAGCAAAGGAATTTTCACTTTGGCTCCTCCCGCGAGGCATTAGAGAGATAAACTAGTTATTTTGAGGAGAACGGAGTGGCTCCAATGCTCCACTATTGGAGCAAATGATGTTCATTGTATACATGTTTCTTGGAACATTTACTTAATAACAAAAGCCTTCATATCCAACTTGTTATTCATGCATGGATTATGAATATTTGTAAGACTTTTATGGATGTTTTGTTTCATGTTTTCTTTCATCTGTGCTAAAGTAGTTGAAATATTTCGGTTATTTTAGTACTACAATGTTGATAAATTTTTGTAATGATTGTTATTTTTGCCCCATCCTTGTGGACTATTCCATAGGATACTAGACAAGTGTTTCTCATTCATTGATTTTAATGCTTGTAACATATTTTGTGGACTATTCTGTTGGATGTCAAACATATCCTTCTTCTTTGCGTGTGTATCTACTTGGGTGGTACTATTACCTCTCTCGTAGAGGCTTACTTTAATCTCTTCCTCCACAATAGAATAACTTTGACACACTTACAACTGAACACTCACCAGGCACACTTACTTTCTTTTTGAAGGCACACATGCATTCTTCTCTCTTGCTAGTAGTTGGAGCCAAGGAAAATCTATAAGAATACATGGAAACTAGGCTGATATTATGGAAGAGGGTCCTATTCTAAATGGTGTGAGGTCTAATTGGGACTTCACATTGGGGAGACCCCTTGGTTGATTTATTTCCAACACCAACAACAATGGCGCTAGAAGGATGGCTAGATGATAAGTTGTGCCTGTTGAGTATGTTTTGAACCTATCATCTCAAATGGCTCATCCTGAAATATTACTCCTAGGATGTTTCTCTAATTTATCCATTTATCAATTTTCAATCCTTGATGAGCCTCTTTATCACTTGACTCAATTAAAGTTGGATTGTGAGGATGAAACATCCATAACCACACACATTTATGATTTCCTTAAATTTTGTGAATCTCACGAAATTGATGATGAAGAGTTTGCTTGTGCGCTTTTCTTCCTCACCCTTGAAGGTTGTGTTAATCAATGGTGCCATACCTTACCACCCACCTCCATCCATTATTCCCATCATTTCCTCAAGGATATTTATCATTCCATTGATAGGTATGATTACTAAAATATTTATAAAAGAATCAATCAGTTAAGAATGAAGCATTATGAATCAGTCGAGGATTTTTCTAATCAATTCCTTCACATTTGTTATGAATTTTCTAAACAAGATGGGGATTGGGATTTGTTTAAGCAAATGTTTTAGCATTTGGTTCATGTCTCTTTGCATGGTGAACCTAAACCCCTTGATGTTTCTACTTTCCCAACTCTTGCAAATCATGAGACACCTCTAATTTTAGAGGAGGAATTTACTTCTCCTTTTGTTCTTTGTCATCCTCCTTTTCCAGTTTTAGTGAGAGTGTCTCCATTTGATGATAATAAAGTTGGGAAATCTACAAATGAAATTCCTAATCCATCTTCTCATTCTTCTTCCATTCTTCTTCCACTTGTCATGACTAAGATTCAGTAGAGGAAATCCCAGAATGGCTCATCAAGCCCATGGCGAAGACTAACTCCTCCATTCTGCAAGATGATGTTGCTATTCATGAATCTACTCTTGAACCTAATATGGATTTCTATTATCCTCTATCATCTACATTCCATGACTCTTTGTACCATGGTACGCCCGATCAACTTACTCCACTAGCTATTTTTTTACACTCTCTCAATTTTTGAGTTGCTCGTTCAAATTGTGACTAGACACAAGGCAGTGACATTACACAGGTAGGGGAACTGGAAGGTGAATATGATTTCAATATTTCTTCCCTTTTCCAAAAGCCTCCATGTGAATATGATGCACTTCCATTCTTGGATGATTTCTAATCTATTAATCTAAGTAGTGAATGAAATGCTATCAATTCTTTCAATTAATCTGTTGCCTTGGTCAACAATCATTGTGATGATGAAGACTTTGTTGATGTATGTGATCAAGAATGCCCAGGCGCATGATCTGATCTTTCAGTTTATCATGAAGACATTACTTTAGATCCAAAATATGATTCGGTCAAAGAAGACGCGCTTGTCAAATCTTCCTCTTTATCTCACTAGCCCTTGTGCTCTATTGTTGGCGATCAATATAGTGACAATGAAGATACTCAATGTTCTTCATGTCCTTCATCTGATGAGTTAACCTCTCAATCGGTATAAGATGGTGAGGTTATCCATGATGCAAATGAAAAAGATCAAATCAGTGAGTATTCTTCCCATCCCTCATCATCTCTTCTCTTGAATGAAGACAACTCTCCAAATCAGCTTTCTCACGAAATTTCCCCGATTCATTCATCTTCAAATTTACAATCAGAAGAATCTTTTGACTTCAGTAATCTGGGTGCTAAAGTTGAAAATTCTGGTAAAATTAGTGACGGATATGGCTGCCATTCAGTGAGTAGTGTCCTTATTGAAACTAGTGGTAGCACCTATCCTCAAACCATGCACAATCTAGTTCAATCTTTAGAATATTATTTTACAATCCTGGAATGTTTAAGGACTTTCCAAATAGTCAAGGCACTTCAACTTCCGTTGATGGTTATGTCAGGATCTTGCAACTATTGTAAGCCCCCCAGAACTAAGTCAGATATGGTTTCTCTCGGACAATTATTCTCTTTGAAAGGTTTCACTAGATGTAAATCTCTTTATGAAATATTTCTGGTATTTCAGATGTAATCTTTTGAAATTTTCAGATTTGGTTTCTGATCGGATTCAAGAATATTCTTTAGTTGATTCATCTTCATGCAAATCTCTCGCATCAAACCAGGGTTTGGAATGTGTATCTCTCATAGATTCATGGAATTATGAATATGATCATATCAAAGACTATATTTGGCTGAAGGGATCATGCCTATGAGATTGATTTCATAGTAATCAACTCCCGATTTTCCTTGAAAACGTTGTATTGTAAATCTTTATCTTCATCGCACCTAAAATCCTTTTGAGTGGTAATGAATGAATGAGTTATTGTGTGAATCCAATCCTTCTCCGCTCACTATGTACTAACTAGTTTCATGTGTTTGTTGTGTTGGAATACCTTTTAAATTCTCTCGATGATTATGATGCTTGTACAATTCATCACCAGTTCTGGGAAAATGATCTATCACATTTTCCCTACGAGGAAGTTGGCTCGATTATTCATAGAATTCGCAGAGTTGTTCAAATTGATTTATCTTTGTTAATTACAAACTGGGAATCTGATACTTTAACTAGTGCATTTGATCATGATTTTGTCTTTAATGACTATCATTCAACTTACTATTTTCCCGTCAACACATCCAATGATAGTTGTTCTACATCCTTTTGTAATAGCCCCAGGTTAAAAGTTCATGTAATAAAAGTTAATAAAGGTAAAATGAGACCACATGCAAGGGAAACTTATTCTAAGCTTAATGTTGGGCATAATATCCTAGTGGGCATCACTTGTTGTGTTTTATGGGTACAGGGAAATTGGAAAAGGAAATGGCTAAGGCTTTGGAAAGGAAAAAGGATATTTTGGCACATTATTTATGAAAATAATGGAAATTAGGATAAAAGCAAGGTGAAAGGTCATAGGTTGCATGTGAGGAGGAATATGAAGGAAAACAATGGAAAATTGAATAAATTAGAGGCCTCATCAATAAAAATACCTTAGATCATCAGTTGATAGATTTGGTCAGTTTAGCCTTATGTCAATTTAGTGTTAGAATTTGTCTTAGAGAGGAGAAAGCACCAAGAGGAGAAATGAAGTAAGCAAGGAAAGGAAAGGAAAAGAAAAGAAATGAAAGGAAAGGAAAAGTAAGGAAAGGAAAGGAAATCAAAGAAGGATAAGGAAGGCAACGAAAGGCAAGGATCAAGCAACTTCAACAAGAATACTTGTAGGTAATAGATTGGATGTGTGATTTTCTAGCTGGTTTTGACATGCATGGTATCTACATGTTGGTATATGGTTCTTTTGTTGTCATTGGTATGGATTTTTTCAAGATTCGACAGTGGATTTTGGCCTAGCATTTCCAAATCTAGATGTACATGGTGTGATGGGATTATTCTCAATTTGAGCTTTACATTGCCAGATGGTTTCAAAATCTGTGGTGAGGTGGTATTAGGAAAATTCCCAAAGGCTTAGGAATCCCTTTGACCGACAATGGTAGGATACATGGCAAAGACTCAAGGTGGAGACAGGAAGAATTCCTCAAGGATGGTGAATAAATTTTGAGGCATCCAAGCTCGGTTCAGTTTTGTGATCTCGACACTAGTTCAAGTGTGATCATGGTATGGAGAGGGTGGAGGTGGTTTAACCTCTCGATTACCTTGGTTGTTTATGGATTGGTTTATCCCATGAAATCCCACATTCATTCTTGGAATATGGAATGGGGGTGATTGCATGAAGAAAAATCTGGTTCAGCCAATCTGTGATCAGGTGGAACGTGGAAGTCCTAAACCTATTTGGCATTTCCCTATGGATAATAAAAGCTAATTTTCTCTTGCTTTTGGTAATGAAATGTATTGGTTATTATGTGGCTTTAATGGCTGTGCTCTTATTGTTATTGATATGGTTATATGATGGCTATAAGCATGATTTTATGACATATCTTAGTCATGGGTCTTTTCATGTTTTTACTTATTACTGAATAAATAATGAATGAAAGACCTAATTGACGTTATGCTAGCTAATGTGAGAAGGTAGAGACACTTCTTGTTTAACCTCAAATAAGTTTTCAGTCCCTTATGTTCAAACTTGCATTCATTACTTGTAGTTTGCATATCTACCAAGTATTTGAAAGAATGTCAATCCTCGTTGGGGATGGTCAGTTCAAGTATTGGTTCCATTTTTTTATTTAAAAGCATTCTATTCATGTATTTTATGAGTTCTAGAAGTTTCATATCTTTCTAGGCATAGGCTAAGCCCTAACCATGGAAAATAGCCTTAATTCTCACAATCGCTAGCACAACACTGGTAGAAAAAGGTCGCAGCTGCACTAATGAAGACCTATGAGGGTGACTGGGAACCCATAGTCACATGAAGGCCTTGGCAAGGGAGCAACTAGGGCACTAGGTTAGGGAAAAGGTAAGTTGTCTCACGTATTGGACACCTGGAGGGGTTGGGTTACTCCTGGGGTCTTGTGCCACCTAAGGGAAGTCGATAAGATCTAGTTGTGACGACTCCATTTCTTTGATCTCATCTAGGACGTTGAGTCATATCATAGTAACCCCTCATGTCATTTTTACCCTAGGTAAGCCGATGAAAATGGGTAGATGTGAGAAGAGGCATCATTACATGGTGGTATCCAAGCGGGTTGCACTCTCTTTGGGTCATATCTAAAACCACAAGGTGGTATCACAACATGGTTTCGCTCTCTTTGGGTAAGTATGATGTTGTCATGGTTATGGTTTCATGCATGGGATCATGGTATACAGTTGGCATGATCATGAATGATGTTGTTGTGTTGTTATGTTATTACATGGATATGGTTATGATTATACATGAACATGATAACGTGGACTGATCTTGCAGATGAGATAAGACTCCCTTAAACAACACTAAGGTATGGATTTGGTTTTGGTATCTATTTGGTTTATCTGACATCATATACTTTTAGGAACACAAGAATTCAAGATGACAAGCAAAATGGTAAACTACAGTTGTTGTGAGACTTCCTACACATCAGTTAGTCAGTAAGGAGGAGAGTATTCTCCTGGTATAGCAGATACATTAAGGAGCTTGAGGGCGGGGCTTCCATTTGATTCTTTCAGTATAGCGGATGCAGAGTGAATGTTGTCCCATATGCCCAGTCCCATAATCCGCTTGCCGTCCACAGAGCTGTAAAATGTGTAAGAACGAATCCCTTTCATCTCCTTAAAGTATGCTTTCGTGATGGCCAGGCAGCTGTAGGCGAGCACCTCCTGTTTCTTTCTGCTCGACCCTATTCTACGGAGGCTCACAATATCCCCAAACCTCAGTTCTGCAAATGATACATCTCGGTGCTCCTCGCAGCTTAAGTGGAACCATCGCCACTCCACCACTCTCACTACTGACGACGCCCAATTCTTTCCCAATTCGTCTGCAATTCTAGAATCATCTTTCTCTGATACGGCTGTTTTCCACACAGAAAAAATTGCGACCTGTAATGTCACACAGACAGATATAGAAATATATTTTCAGTTTATGAATTGCAAGAATATATATGTTTCTATGCTTCACTTATGACCGTATAACGTACTTACCCAGGAGCCATTGACGCTGTTAAGAGCGGCCGCTTTGGTGGTGCCGGCCTTGTGAAAGGCGGGCATGAGTTGTGTAGTGATATGGCGGAGCGCATCGTGAATATCGCAGCCAGTTATTGGCTTATAGATGGCCAGCGCCACTCTGCTGCTCTCCTCTCGTGGAAGTGGAAGTGGAAGGGCCATTTATTAATTCCTTTTAACCTAAGGGGAAGTTGGGTGGTTATAGAGGTAGCAGGTAATGTGAAGAGAAGGCACTTGAATCCTGATATGATCAAATTGTCGCTGGATGGATGAGGGTGAGGAGGAGGAAGCAGATAAGGCACTTGAATCTTGATATGATCAAATTGTCGCTGGATGGATGAGGGTGAGGAGGAGGAAGCAGATAAGGCACTTGAATCTTGATATGATCAAATTGTCGCTGGATGGATGAGGGTGAGGAGGAGGAAGCAGATAAAGGAGCAGAGAGAAGGGCCGAGTGGAAGACCTGCAACTTCGGTTGGGCTTCTCAGCCTGCGCATGGAAACTTGGAACACCTTTCATATCCCGCGTCAGAAGTTCAGGGTATTCTTTCCGTTCAAAGTAGCGGTGATATGTTTGATTTATTAAATACCTTTCATATCCCGCGTCAGAAGTTCAGGGTATTCTTTCCGTTCAAAGTAGCGGTGACATGTTTGATTTTTTAAATACCTTTCATATCCCGCGTCAGAAGTTCAAGGTATTCTTTCCGTTCAAAGTAGCGGTGATATGCTTGATTTATTAAATATAAAAAGTAATGACAAGGCAAGCCAAATGGACATATTCCAAGGAGCGTACAACGGGGATTTGGAATATAATAACGCACAATGCGTGTTAGTTGAAAGTAGGAATTTGAAATTGTCAACATGTTGATTGTGGAAAGGAAGAGACCAACGGAAACACGCAAACGATGGGCAGTTTCATGACGAAGTTAATGACGTGTAAGATTACAACAAGGTCTGCATAAAGTGTAAAGGTTTTGTGTGCGCCCACATTACATAAGATTATTGTTGAACTGAATAATACCTGCAAACGACAGTGATTTGGATCCGGACAATTCTAAGATTATAAATTCATGGATGTTTGCATCAATTTAGGTGCGATCGACTCAGCTAGATTATCCATGTCTTTACTCTGCCCAATAATTTGGGTATGGGTGCTTTCGAATCTCTAGGTTTTGTTGTAAAATGCTATGCGTTCAAAAACCAGTAGTGACCATCAAATGCATGATACATTGTAGCAGGACTTATATATGAAGCTGATTATATATGAAGCTGATTATATATATATATTATTTTTGTTTGTTATGAAGGTTTTAATTTAAAGTTAAATTTAGACAAAGTAATTATATTTTAAAAAATTGATTATTTTATTTAAATTTATAGTGAGCGTAATTATATTAATAAAGTGGTTTAGTCGTATTATTTTCTATTTTTTAATAGTATCAATTAGCATATAAAAAACTGAAAATGATGACAATCTATGTAGATCACCTACTTTATCAATGTGGTTGTATTAGCTTAAGGCCTAAGTGTGTAGGGAGGATTAGTACCATTATTGACTATGTTTGACCTATGGTTTATTATGGTTAAGTTAGAAGAGTGAAAAATGGTCAACAAATGGTTGAGTATGAGTGCTCATGGTTGTCCATGTTAGACTAAAGTTGCTTTATGAAAGATCATAGTTCATTTTGGTTAACCATGGTTGATTTTGATTGAGCATGCTTCACCATGTTTCGACCATGATTGTCCATAATTAAATATAGGTGGCCATGTTCACCATGGTTGAGTATGATTGGATATGTTGGCCATGGCTGAACATGTTCAAGATGGTTGACAATGATTTGACCATTCTTCCCATGGTTCACCTTGTTTGACTATGGTTAAATATAGGCAAGTTATGGTTGACAATTATCGCAATTATTTAGACAACAATCAATCTCACAATAGGTAGGCTAATAACTTAGCATAACATAATAGGATCAAGGAGTAGGAATTACATACACTCCCTCCTTAGGAAACTTCATCCCAAAGTTAGAGTAAAGAGGATACAAACAACTAAGGAGTAATAGAACAATAAAAAATAATCAAAACACAAGAAAGATATATAGTAACCAAAGTTATGTAAAAGCATATGAAGAAATTATTTCCCACTTAAGTTCATAGCTAACCTATATCCACCCATCCATCCCTAACCTAGTTCCACTCCCAACCTATCCCACCTTTGTTGCAATGTAATGTGGCATTAGCTATACCAATCTATCCATTGATAGAACCAAAATGGTCGATGCATCAACTATATTGACCTAACTTCACAAATAAGGAATTGACAATTGTAATCACACATTTAGGGGAGTGTGTCCATCACAGACCTCCCATAACTCTAGTTTTGGAGGTTACACAGTGGGAAATACCACCCTACTCCTAAACAAAAATAGGGTTAACAACCTAACATGGACCACACTACGGTGTTGGTTCTAGGTTCTTTTCATCAAATTATTTAGTCGACAACTCATGTTACCTACAAATCTGTACCTTACCAAATGTCCTAATAGTGCATATCAAGTAATATAAAATACAATAAAACAATGTGCATCACACGTACAATTTTTTTACCTTAAAAACCACCAATATTTTATATGGAGTAATATAAAATTATTATCAATATAAATATTTCTACAAAAATATCACCAAACATTTTACAATTTGCATATTAGGGACTAGTAAGATTCACCAAGGTTTCTAAACTTTAAGATAAACTTCCATCCTTAAAATTTTTCGTGCCGATGTCTCAACATCATCTAGTTACTAGCAATTTGTCCATAATTTGAAATTAAATAATATTACATAGCCTTCATAAATAATATAACATGAAAAATATAAACATCGCCTCAATATAAGTACCTATCTAGGTCAAAATAGAGCATCACATGTAGTTAAAAAGTGAGGGGTTGTCACTAAGTAAATTCTTTGCATCCTCCTAGGTAGTAGACCCTAGGCTATACTTGTCCCACTAGACCTTAACTTGGTCCACCAAGTGGCACCTGAATTATCGAACTCTATGGTCCAATACGTGTAATGGTTTGACCATAATGATTCCCACATCCAATACTTGTAATTGCCTCCAATTGGGTTTGTAAGGTTCATCAAAAACATAATGTTGTAAAACAAATACAAGAAAAATGTCATGAGTTTTATGTGAGTGAGATGATAGTACAAGGTGATAGGCAACTATTCCAGTTTTCTCATTGACCCTATTAGGTCCTATAAATCGAGGTGACAACTTTGTCCCTTTTCCAAATTGAATGACAATCTTATTGGGTTAGACATGAATAAAATCTTGGTCCCCCACCTCGTAACTTTGATCAATCTTATGTGCATTGACATTTATCCTATCTATCATGTGTTTCCTGCAACTGTTATCGAATTTGAATCACTTTCTCTACCATTTCTTGTATTAATTTTGGTCCTACTATAACTCTACCCTCCAACCTTTCTTGAATTAGCGGTGACCTGTGTGGCCTCCCATATATAGCTTGACAATGAGGAATCCCATTAAAACTAGGGTGTTCTTTATTTTAGGTGAATTCTACCAATAGTAAGTAGTTCTCCCATTGAGTTTGAATATCCATAACACATATTCTAAGCACATATTCCTTAACCTAATTTATTCTTTCAGTCTACCCATTTGTTTCTGAATTATATCCAATGTTCATGTTCAACTAAGTTCCCAACATTGACTGTAAACTTATCCAAAGCCTAGAAGTAAATTGAGAGTCTCTATTAGAAATAATCTTCATGGGTAACCCATGTAGCTGGAAAAATTTGCTTATAAATACTTGTGCCACATCTATGACATCATAAGTGCTTCTCATTAGGGAAGAATGTGCACTTTTGGTCAACCTATTAACTATGACCAAGATGGTGTTTTTCCTTTGTGACATGAATGGAAAACCTAAAACAAAATCCATAGGGAAAAGCTTCCACTTAGAAATAGGAATGCCATGCAATTGTGGGAATCTTGCTAGATTGTGATGGTTTTCCTTCACTTGCTAACACTCAAGATACTTAACAACAAACTAGACCATGTCAAGCTTCATGCCTACTCAAAAGAAAAGTTTCTTCATGTCTGCTTACATATTCTTCACACTAGGATGTGTATAGTAAATTTCTCTATGGGATTCCTTGAGGATGGTTCTTCGTATATTCCCCTCTATAGGGATATAGATCCTTCATTGAAATCTCAACAATCCATCTAGTTCAAGTGCATAATCTTGTGTTCTCTATGATTCCACTCTTGAGCATTGATGTAACTTTTAGATACCAAACATATCTAAATATTCTTTCTACCACAAGTTGCATTAAATTGACCCTTAAGCATACCAGGGAGAATATTTGTGGTTTTTTACTTAGTGCATTGGTCACCACATTCTCCTTTCCCTTGACGTATGAAATCCCAAAATCATACTCACTTAAGAATTCTCTCCATCACCTATATCTACCATTCATATCCCTTTGGCTGAGGAGATGACTTAGGATCTCATGATTAGTCTTTAGCTCAAAGCTTCTCCTAATATGGTAATACCTCAAAAGTTTCAAAGCTAACATCACTGTTACTAATTCTTATTAATGGGTAGCATACAATTGTTCATGTTTCCTCAACTTATTGGATGCATAGACAATGACTTCCCCTTCTTGCATTTAACACCACTCCTAATCATTACTTCAAAGCATCTATGCAAGCTTTGAGGTACTCTCCACGTCAAGCACTTCAAGGATTGGTGCACTAGTTAGTAACCTCTTTAGCTTAATTAGTGCAATGTTGCATTCATTCTTCTATTCACACCTAACTCCATTACACTGTAATGTGGTGATCAAGTTTCACAATATTCAAAAACCTTCCACAAATATTTGATAATAGCTTGCTATCCCCATGAATATACACACCTCATCATCGACCAATTCATTATGGCCTTCATCTTTTTTTACGTCATCAAAATCCCCTCTCCTAAAATGATGTGGTGGAGGTAATGATTTTTCTTAAAAAAAAAGGATAATTTTAGTAGTTTTTAATTCAACTTGTTTTCCCTTTAGCATGCGAACGCAATCCTTAATTTCTCTTCATGCTCACTTTCATTATCAGAATACACAATATTTTCATCTAAAATGACTCACAAAAAGTGGTTTAGATGCTTCCAGAACATGCCATTCATGAGGATCATGAACATTGTTGGTGCATTGGTCAAAGAAAATAGCAATACTACGAACTCATAGTTCCCACACCATTCAAAGAGAAGATTTTGGGATGTCCTTCATCAATCCTTAATAGGTGATATTCAAATCAAAGATAGATTTTTGAGAAAATTGTTGCTTCCTTCATTTGATAAAAAATATCATATATTCTAGGTATCAGGTACCTATTCTTCATTGTGGCCCGATTCAAATCTCATTAATCTATTCAAAATCTCATTGAACCATCCATGTTATTAGAAAAAAATCACTATTGCGATGTAAGGCAAAATATTGTGTCTAATGAGTCCTATTTCTAATAGTTCTTTCAACTACATCTACAACTCACAAATTTTGGCTTTAGTTTGACTATGAAATCAATCTCCCTCTCAAGATGTAATTGTAGTAACTCTTTAGGAAAAAAATCCTCAAATTCTAAGAGAAATGGATGTTTTTATAAGGGTCTTGTTGTCATTGCGATAAACACCCCCTAAAATTTTGCATACACTCGATTTTTGGAGCCTATGATATATTTTGTGATTGGTCATTTTGTAGTCACTTCTTGGTTAGTTCATGGTTTGAGATCTCTTCTTGGATAGGAAGTGTCGAAGTCACTTTCTCACAGATGCTCAGTCTGTAACAAGTGCATGAGCACATTTTTTTATGCAAGCTTGAAAAAGCATAGCATATTCCATCAAGGCTGTGCTTGTAAAATGTCTAATCCCTGATGACAGTTAGTGCACACTAACAATGATAGTCTCACATTCTAGCTGTGTTTGTACTCCCATTTTGGTGAGTTTTTAAAACTATCACTTTCGTGAACCTTTGTTTTCATGAATGTCCTGTTCATGTTTTCAACTGTCACTTTCACTTTCTTTCACTTTAATTAGTGTCATTTTCATGTTTTCTTTGCTCTGACATGTGTTTCTTTCACTGTCGTTCACATATCACAAGATTTGTTCACACTTTAGCAATTGTCATATCTTCGCATATTAAATTATGCATTGTACATAAGCTTGTTTTGGTGAAGACATCCATCACACTCATTTCCAAAGTTTTATGCATTGTCGCACAAGTGTCATCATAGTCATCGCAAAGTGTACCTTTAGTGTCGCACTTGTCGTAAAGTCATCACAAAATTATCACATTGAGGGAAATATGTTGTTAACATGTTATGGATGATCTATGTTGTTGTGTCATCAAAGTGTTTCAAGTGTGTGATCACAATCAACTCATATCATTGTTCATATCAATTTCTTTGGTCCCACACTTAGCCAATTTTCATAATTTCCCAGCAACCTACCTACATTCATCCTTCCTCAACTGTGCACTACATAGTTCCAACCCTCAAGCTACATCCTTGACCCTTGACACTATGCAATTTGTAGTTCCTACTTCCCAGGACTTTGTACTGTGAAGTTCTAGTGCTCAAAACCCGGGCTTTGGTTCCCATAATTGCGTAATCCAGCCTAGCCCCAACTATGCACTTCTCAATCTATGAGCTCAAGCTCAAACCCTGAACTCTATAACCATGCAACTGCACAATCAGCAAGCCTACTTTGCCTCCCAAAAATACACAGTTGGCTAAAATAGTGCAAAATCCCTTCAGCCTGGCTCACTGACTCTCATAACTGTGTAATTTCTCTCCCCTAACCAATCAGTACGACACATTTCACAGTCTCAAGGCTCAAGCCTTGGTGCTAATCCCTTGAACTATGTAATTATACAATCACCTAGTCTCCTTTGTCCTCCATAAATACACAATATGTTGATCCAGTGCCCATCCCTTCACCCTGTCACATTGAGCTCCTAGATTGTGTATTTTTCTTCCACAGTCCAACGTGAACTACACATTGTGCAATCTCAAGGCTCAAGCTTCACCCTTGACTTCTTGACATGTGAAATTGCACAATTACTAGGCCTCCTTCCCAGCTTGTCACCCGGTTCCGGCTCAGTTAGTGGATCAATATGCACCATATTAGACAAGGGTTTTATAAGACTAATGTTGTCTTGTCATGAGTGGATTTCAGATGCATGTACTCTATCATGTTATGCCAAGATGATGAAGAAGGATATGGAGAAGGAGGACATGCTAAAAGACACATATGGAGCTGAATACATAAGATAATCATCAGGTGAGAAGATGAAGGAACACCAGACTATATTGGAATATGAAGATCAATA
Organism: Pinus taeda; assembly: GCA_000404065.3. NCBI lineage: Eukaryota > Viridiplantae > Streptophyta > Pinopsida > Pinales > Pinaceae > Pinus > Pinus taeda. Next base: position 87,872 of record APFE031439675.1, read on the forward strand.
TCACATGGAATACTCCTCATATTCAAGCCATAAGGAGGAGGAAGAAGAAGAACATGTACCACATTTTCAAGAAGACACAAATAAAGAAGCAACAAGAAGGACAACTTCGCATTGTCACATCATCACGCAGTACCATGTCATCAATCTCATGTCATGTCCTATCACAAGTCATCATATGCTACATCATTATTGTGGATTATGTAATTACATATTCAAAATGTATTGTAAAGTGGAATTCCAAAGGTCACATTCAGAATATGAAGAGTCATGTAAAGTCTAAAAGTCATAGGAAGTAAAACAATCATGAGGGTAGTCAAAGAGTCTCAAGGAAGGTGAAGCATCACCTATTGGTTATATATAGACCCACATTCTATGAGCAAAGGAATTTTCACCTTGGGTCCTCCCGCGAGGCATTAGAGAGATAAAATAGTTATTTTGAGGAGAAAGGAGTGGCTCCAATGCTCCACTATTGGAGCTAATGATGTTCATTGTATACATGTTTCTTGGAACATTTACTTAATAACAAAAGCCTTCATATCCAACTTGTTATTCATGCATGGATTATGAATATTTGTAAGACTTTTATGGATGTTTTGTTTCATGTTTTCTTTCATCTATGCTAAAGTAGTTGAAATATTTCGGTTATTTTATCACTATAATATTGATAATTTGTTGTAATGATTGTTATTTTTGCCCCATCCTTGTGGACTATTCCATAGGATACTAGACAAGTGTTTCTCATTCATTGATTTTAATGCTTGTAACATATTTTGTGGAATATTCTGTTGGATGTCAAACATATCCTTCTTGTTTGTGTGTGTCTCTACTTGGGTGGTACTATTACCTCTCTCGTAGAGGCTTACTTTAATCTCTTCCTCCATAGTAGAATAACTTTGACACACTTACAACTGAACACTCACCAGACACACTTAATTTCTTTTTTAAGGCACACATGCATTCTTCTCTCTTGCTGGTAGTTGGAGCCAAGGAAAATCTATAAGAATACATGGAAACTAGGCTGATATTATGGAAGAGGATCCTATTCTAAATGGTGTGAGGTCTAATTGGGACTTCACATTGGGGAGACCCCTTGGTTGATGTATTTCCAACACCATCAACAATGGCGCTAGAAGGATGGCTAGATGATAAGTTGTGCCTGTTGAGTATGTTTTGAACCTATCATCTCAAATGGCTCATCCTGAAATATTACTCCTAGGGTGTTTCTCTAATTTATCCATTTATCAATTTTCAATCCCTGATGAGCCTCTTTATCACTTGACTCAATTAAAGTTGGATTGTGAGGATGAAACATCCATAACCACACACATTTATGATTTCCTTAAATTTTGTGAATCTCACGAAATCGATGATGAAGAGTTTGCTTGTGCGCTTTTCTTCCTCACCCTTGAAGGTTGTGTTAATAAATGGTGCCATACCTTACCACCCGCCTCCATCCATTATTCCCATCATTTCCTCAAGGATATTTATCATTCCATTGATAGGTATGATTACTAAAATGTTTATAAAAGAATCAATCAGTTAAGAATGAAGCATTATGAATCAGTCGAGGATTTTTCTAATCAATTCCTTCACATTTGTTATGAATTTTCTAAAGAAGATGTGGATTGGGATTTGTTTAAGCAAATGTTTTAACATTTGGTTCATGTCTCTTTGCATGGTGAACCTAAACCCCTTGATGTTTCCACTTTCCCAACTCTTGCAAATCATGAGACACCTCTAATTTTAGAGGAGGAATTTACTTCTCCTTTTGTTCTTTGTCATCCTCCTTTTCTAGTTTCAATGAGAGTGTCTCCATTTGATGATAATAAAGTTGGGAAATCTACAAATGAAATTCCTAATCCATCTTCTCATTCTTCTTCCATTCTTCTTCCACTTGTCATGACTAAGATTCAATAGAGGAAATCCCGGAATGGCTCATCAAGCCCATGGCGAAGACTAACTCCATTCTGCAAGATGATGTTGCTATGCATGAATCTACTCTTGAATCTAATATGGATTTCTATTATCCTCTATCATCTACATGACATGACTCTTTGTACCATGGTACGCCCCATCAACTTACTCCACTAGCTATTTTTTTATACTCTCTCAATTTTTGAGTTGCTCGTTCAAATTGTGACTAGACACAAGGCAGTCACATTACATAGGTAGGGGAACTAGAAGGTGAACATGATTTCAATATTTCTTCCCTTTTCCAAAAGCCTCCATGTGAATATGATGCACTTCCATTCTTCGATGATTTCTAATCTGTTAAAGCAGTGAATGAAATGCTATCAATTCTTTCAATTAATCTGTTGCCTTGGTCAACAATCATTGTGATGATGAAGACTTTGTTGATGTATGTGATAAAGAATGCCCAGGCGCATGATCTGATCTTTCAGTTTATCATGAAGACATTACTTTAGATCCAAAATATGATTCGGCCAAAGAAGACGCGCTTGTCAAATCTTCCTCTTTATCTCACTATCCCTTGTGCTCTATTGTTGGCAATCAATATATTGACAATGAAGATACTCAATGTTATTCATGTCCTTCATCTGATGAGTTAACCTCTCAATCGGTATAAGATGGTGAGGTTATCCATGATGCAAATGAAAAAATTCAAATCATTGAGTATTCTTCCCATCCCTCATCATCTCTTCTCTTGAATGAAGACAACTCTCCAAATCAGCTTTCTCACGAAATTTCCCCGATTCATTCATCTTCAAATTTACGATCAGAAGAATCTTTTGACTTCAGTAATCTGGGTGCTAAAGTTGAAAATTCTGGTAAAATTAGTGACAGATATTGCTACCATTCAGTGAGTAGTGTCCTTATTGAAACTAGTGGTAGCACCTATCCTCAAACCATGCACAATCTAGTTCAATCTTCAGAATATTATTTTACAATCCTGGAATGTTTCAGGACTTTCCAAATAGTCAAGGCACTTCAACTTCCATTGATGGTTATGTCAGGATCTTGCAACTATTGTAAGCCCCCCAGAACTAAGTCAGATATGGTTTCTCTCACACAATTATTCTCTTTGAAAGGTTTCACTAGATGTAAATCTCTTTATGAAATATTTTTGGTATTTCAGCTGTAATCTTTTGAACTTTTGAGATTTGGTTTCTGATCGGATTCAAGAATATTCTTCAGTTGATTCATCTTCATGCAAATCTCTCGCATCAAACCTGGGTTTGGAATGTGTATCTCTCATAGATTCATGGAATTATGAATATGATCATATCAAAGACTATATTTGGCTGAAGGGATCATGCCTATGAGATTCATTTCTTAGTAATCAACTCCCGGTTTTCCTTGAAAACGTTGTATTGTAAATCTTTATCTTCATCGCACCTAAAATCCTTTTGAGTGGTAATGAATGCATGAGTTATCGTGTGAATCCAATCCTTTTCCGCTCACTATGTACTAACTAGTCTCATGTGTTTGTTGTGTTGGAATACCTTTTAAATTCTCTCGATGATTGTGATGCTTGTACAATTCATCACCAGTTCTAGGATAATGATCTATCACATTTTCCCTGCAAGGAAGTTGGCTCGATTATTCATAGAATCCACAGAGTTGTTCAAATTGATTTGTCTTTGTTAATTACAAACTGGGAATCTGATACTTTAACTAGTGCATTTGATCATGATTTTGTCTTTAATGACTATCATTCAACTTACTATTTTCCCGTCAACACATCCAATGATAGTTGTTCTACATCCTTTTGTAATAGCCCCAGGTTAAAAGTTCATGTAATAAAAGTTAATAAAGGTAAAATGAGACCACATGTAAGGGAAACTTATTCTAAGCTTAATGTTGGGCATAATATCCTAGTGGGCATCACTTGTTGTGTTTTATGGGTACAGGGAAATTGGAAAAGGAAATGGCTAAGGCTTTGGAAAGGAAAAAGGATATTTTGGCACATTATTTATGAAAATAATGGAAATTAGGATAAAAGGAAGGTGAAAGGTCATAGGTTGCATGTGAGGAGGAAAATGAAGGAAAACAATAGAAAATTGAAGAAATTAGAGGCCTCCTCAATAAAAATACCTTAGATCATCAGTTGATAGGTTTGGTCAGTTTAGCCTTATGTCAATTTAGTGTTAGAATTTGTCTTAGAGAGGAGAAAGCACCAAGACGAGAAATGAAGTAAGCAAGGAAAGGAAAGGAAAAGAAAAGAAATGAAAGGAAAGGAAAAGTAAGGAAAGGAAAGGAAATCAAAGCAGGATAAGGAAGGCAATGGAAGGCAAGGATCAAGCAACTTCAACAAGAATACTTGTAGGTAATAGATTGGATGTGTGATTTTCTAGTTGGTTTTGACATGCATGGTATCTACATGTTGGTATATGGTTCTTTTGTTGTCATTGGTATGGATTTTTTCAAGATTCAACAGTGGATTTTAGCCTAGCCTTTCCAAATCTAGATGTCCATGGTGTGATGGGATTATTCTCGATTTGAGCTTTACATTGCCAGATGGTTTCAAAATCTGTGGTGAGTTGGTTAGGAAAATTCCCAAAGGCTTAGGAATCCCTTTGACCGACAATGGTAGGATACATGGCAAAGAATCAAGGTGGAGACAAGAAGAATTCCTCAAGGATGGTGAATAAATTTTGAGGCATCCAAGCTCGGTTCAATTTTGTGATCTCGACACTAGTTCAAGTGTGATCATTGTATGGAGAGGGCGGAGGTGGTTTAACCTCTCGATTACCTTGGTTGTTTATGGATTGGTTTATCCCATGAAATCACACATTCATTCTTGGAATATGGAATGGGGGTGACTGCATGAAGAAAAATCTGGTTCAGCCAATCTATGATCAGGTGGAACGTGGAAGTCCTAAACCTGTTTGGCATTTCCCTATGGATAATAAAAGCTAATTTTCTCTTGATTTTGGTAATGAAATGTATTGGCTATTATGTGGCTTTAATGGCTGTGCTCTTATTGTTATTGATATGGTTATATGATGGCTATAAGCATGATTTTATGACATATCTTAGTCATGGGTCTTTTCATGTTTTCACTTATTACTGAATAAATAATGAATGAAAGACCTAATTGATGTTATGCTAGCTAATGTGAGAAGGTAGAGACACTTCTTGTTTAACCTCAAATAAGTTTTCAGTCCCTTATGTTCAAACTTGCATTCATTACTTGTAGTTTGCATATCTACCAAGTGTTTGATAGAATGTCAATCCTGGTTGGGGATGGTCAGTTCAAGTATTGGTTCCATTCTTTTTATTTAAAAGAATTGTATTCATGTCTTTTATGATTTCTAGAAGTTTCATAGCTTTCTGGGCAGAGGCTAAGCCCTAACCATGGAAAATAGCCTTAATTCTCACAATCGCTAGCACAACACTGGTAGAAAAAGGCCGCAGCTGCACTAATGAAGACCTATGAGGGTGACTGGGAATCCATAGTCACATGAAGGCCTTGGCAAGGGAGCGACTAGGGCACTAGGTTAGGGAAAAGGTGAGTTGTCTCAGGTATTGGACACCTGGAGGGGTTGGGTTACTCCTGGGGGTCTTGTGCCACCTAAGGGAAGTCGATAAGATCTAGTTGTGACGACTCCATTTCCTTGATCTCATCTAGGAGGTTGAGTCATATCATAGTAACCCCTCATGTCATTTTTACCTTGGGTAAGCCGATGAAAATGGGTAGATGTGAGAAGAGGCATCATTACATGGTGGTATCCAAGTGGGTTGCACTCTCTTTGGGTCATATCTAATACCACAAGGTGGTATCACAACATGGTTTCACTCTCTTTGGGTAAGTATGATGTTGTCAAGGTTATGGTTTCATGCATGGGATCATGGTATACAGTTGGTATGATCATGAATGATGTTGTTGTGTTGTTATGTTATTACATGGATATGGTTATGATTATACATGAACATGATAATGTGGACTGATCTTGCAGATGAGATAAGACTCCCTTAAACAACACTAAGGTATGGATTTTGTTTTGGTATTTATTTGGTTTATCTGACATCATATACTTTTAGGAACATGAGAATTCAAGATGACAAGCAAAATGGTAAACTACATTTGTTGTGAGACTTCCTACACATCAGTTAGTCAGTAAGGAGGAGAGTATTCTCCTGGTATAGTAGATACATTAAGGAGCTTGAGGGCAGAGATCAGAAGATGTAAACAACACAATGAAAGGTTGGTTGAGGCTTAGGAAAGACTTGCAATGATCCATGAGAAGCAGGTAGAGGTTAATGCAACAATCCTTCAGAGCTTATCAGAGTTGCAAAAACATCGATAAATGAGAATTAGTCAAGATTAGGAAGAGAAAATAATGGAGCCTATGGTAGCATATATCAATACGGATACAAATGGGATAGAGGGGACACAGTCATAGGTGGTAGACTGCTGGATACACTTGACAGGAATACTGGTATGTATGGGCATCATTCTAGTTCCTCATCCAGGAGAAATCATTATTGTCATCATCGTCATCATCCTTATAGGAGGAGGGAGTATTTACCTGAGGAGTTCAAGAAGGTGAAGCCTCCTACATTTTATTGGGAAGTGAAGAAGCCATAAGATATAAAGGCATGGTTTCTTGAAATGAAGAGACTATTCAATTTGCATAGCTACTCAGAGAACATGAAAGCCAAGATAGCCACCTTCAGTCTTAAATGGAAGGAAAATATCTTGTGGGAAGATGTGAAGAATGTCAAGGGAATTAGGGAAGAATACTTGATTTGGGATGAAATCAAGAGGATCTTCAAGAATAAGTACTTATCATATAAGTACTATGATGATAGAGCTAATAAGTTTTATGAGCTACATATGGGTTCTATGAAAAATGATGAGTATACTAGAAGGTTCTTGGAGTTGTTGAGGTATGTGCCATATCTCAAGGAGGGGAAGGCTAATACTGAGAGATTCATGAGTGGATTTCCAGCAACATACGAAGACCGGATTGAGTTTGATGATACTAAATCATTAGAGGAAGCCATCTGTAAAATGAAGCATTGTTATGAGCAGTCAAAGCGAAAAGCTGAGCCTAAATGTGACTTGAAGGGAAATGAGAAAGTAAAAAGAAATTGGCAACTAAAGCAGGGGAGAACTCAAGATGCATATGAGAAAGAAAATGTTTGTCCTTAGAAGAAGTTCAATGTAGTTAAGAAGGGACATGTGTCGCAACCTAGAGGGAAACGGACTAGACGTGATAGTAGAGCACTGTAGGAGTGTTGGATATGTGGCAAAGATCATCATAAGAAGGAGTTTCCATTGTACTAGGAAGGTAGGCCTCATATCTGTAGTGTTTAAGAGGTGCAAACAGTTGGGGATGTTTTTCATAGTATTCCTCAGATTTATGTTGTTGTGGACAATAGGCAAGCGGATTACCAGGAATCTATCATTGAGATGGACGATGAGCTTTGTGATCAAGTTATTTCTATTTTGGCTCATCTTGGATCTAATTATAGTTATGTTAATCTTGACGTGGTGGATATGTGCGGCTTGAGAAAATAAGTGCATACAAAGAGTTGTTTGGTGCAGCTAGCTACATGTATGAAGAAGAGAGTTCATCACTTAGTAAGATCTTGTGCATATGAGTTGAATGGTATGCATACAAAAAACAATTTGAATGTACTTCCATTGGGATCGTATAGTATGCTTTTGGTATGGATTGGTTGTATATTCAAAATATGAAGGTAGATTGCTACAATAATTCTATTGAATGCCTAGATGATAATAGAGAGAAGATAATCTTGTAGGGGAAGAAGAATCCCGCATCAGTGAGGATGGTCACAACTATGCAGGATAAGCATAACTGCAGAAAAAGATTGTTTGATGTTTGTAGTTCATATTTCCAGTGACAAGGGTAAGGATGTTGAGGATGCAAAAATATTCAAGTAGTACCTTATATTACAACAATTTTAGGATGTGTTTCCAGCAGAGATTCCAGAGTTGACTCTGTAGAGGAAAGTAGAATTTTCTATTGAGATTTTACAAGGGGTAGCACTAGCATCAAAGGAACCTTATAGGATGAGCACTGCACAATTAATGGAGTTAAAGATGCAGCTGAAGGAAATGCTTGACAAGGGATACATAGGAAAAGTGTATCACCTTTGGGTGCATGAGTATTGTTCATGAATAAGAATGATGATACTCTTATATTGTGCATTTATTAAAGAAATTTGAACAAGCTGATGATTAAGAACAGGTACCCATTGACGAGGATTAATGATTGTTTGATTAGTTGAAGCGAGTAGTAGTTTTCTTAAAGATATATCTGCGATCAGGATACCATCAGGTACAAATCAAAGAATAGGACATCTAGAAGACTACCTTAAGGACTAGGTATGGGCATTAAGAGATTTTTGTAGTTCCATTCAGTTTGCCTATTGCTCCAACAACTTTTATGTGTTTGATGAATAGTGTGTTGCATCCTTATCTAGACAAGTTTGTTATTGTATTCATTGATGACATCTTGATATATTCTAAGAATGAGGAAGAGAATTCCCAACATTTAGCAGTAGTGTTGAGATTGCTAAGAGAGCATTAGTTGTATGCTAATCTTAGCAATCACAGTTTCTTTTAGAAAAAATTACACTACTTGGGACATGTTTTTTCCAAGAATGGCATAGTAGTAGATCCAAAGAAGATAAAGGCTATCATGGAGTGGGATCCTTCTAGAAATGTGGATGAAGTTATATCATTCATGGGCTTATCAGGTTACTTCAAGTGGTTCATTAAAAGCTTCTCACACATTTAATATCCTATTACATCATTACAGAGGAAATGTAAGAATTTTGAATGGGTAGAGGAATGTGCAACTAGTTTTGAGTAGTTAAACTAGTTTTTGACAAAAGCTTGAGTGGTAAATATTATAGGTCTGGATAAAGAGTTTGTAGTATATACATATGCTTTCAAGAGAGGCCTTTGTGGAGTCCTTATGAAGGAGGGACAACTGATATGCTATGAGTGTAGGAAATGGCATGAGCACGAGTAGAACTATGTGACTCATGAACTTGAGTTGGAAGCTATTATTCATGCCTTAAAGATGTGGAGACATTATCTTCTTGGCAAAAGGTTTGTGTTGATGAGTGATCACAATGGGTTGAGATATCTATTTGACTAGCTAAATTTGAATCCTAGGCAAGCTAGATGGTTGGCTACCCCTAGTGAGTTTGACTTTGATATCAAGTACATTAAGGGAAAGGAGAATAGGGTTGTGGATGCTCTCAACAGGAAAGTGTAGTTGAACCATGTTGTAGCAATGAGCTTATATGGGACAAATTTACACGATCAAATCTTACAAGAAGGACAATAGGATGACAGTTATAGTGAGTTTATGCTCAGGATATAGCAGGGTACAAGTGATCAGGATGTGGATTATCATCTTACAACATATGGATTGGTGATATTTAGGGACATGATCTGTGTGTCGGATGACAGTGAACTCATGAATTTTATCTTGAGGGAGTTTCATGTAAAACCATATTTAGGTCACCTAGGATATCAAAAGACATTGACAATAGTAAAGAAGTTATACTACTCGTTGAATTTGAAGAAGGAAGTGGCAGAATTCGTGGTGAGATGTTTAGAATGTCAATAGGTCAAAGGAGAGAGTAATTATCCAAGTGGGTTGCTTCAATGTATTCCGATTCTAGAGCAAAAATGGGAGTTCATTTCCATGGTTTTCATTACAGGTCTTCCAAGGACATTGAGGCATCATGATTCTATCATGGTTGTGGTCGACAGGTTGAGCAATGTAGATCAATTTGTTCAAGTGAAGACTGCTTATTCATATGGTGAAGTAGCATAGGTCTTCATTAGGGATATCATGAGATTTCATGGTGCTCAAAAGAAAATTGTGTTAGATAAGGAATCCAAGTTCACTTCCAAATTTTGGAAGGAGTTGTTTGTAGGATTGGGGAAAAAGTTGGATTTCAACGCAGCTTATCATCCACAACCAAATGGATAGACATAGAGGGTTAACATGATACTGGAGGATATGTTGAGGATGTATGTCATGCATCAACAAAGGAGATGGGAGGATTACCTTCCATTGGTTCAGTTTGCATACAACAAGAGTTATCAAGAGTCACTAAGGATGAGTCTATTTGAAGCATTGTATGGGTGGAGTTGTAACACTCCCATAAGCTAGAATGATCCAGTGAACAAAGTACCTATTGAACTGAACATGTTGACATATACGAAATAGTAAATGAAGGTTATAAATAAGAATATAAAGGAGACACATGACAGGAAAAATGAGATATGCATACCAGCATAGGGAATTTAAGGAGTTTTAGGTTGGGGAGAATGTGTATTTTTGCATCAAGCCCAAGAAGAGCTCCTTGATGATCAAATCATGTGTCAAGTTGGCACCATGGAATTACGGGCCTTTTAATATCCTTGAGAGGATTGGACCAATGGCCTATAAACTTGAAATTCCCCTGATAGTGAAATTCCATGATGTTTTTCATGTTTCATTGCTTAAAAGATATGTAAAGGATGTTGATCATGTTATTGCTTGGCTTGTATTGCAAGTGGAGCAAGAAGGAGAATTCCATCTGGAACCCTAATGGATATTGGAGCAGAAACATCTCATGATCTAGAACAGAGCACTTGAGCAAGTTAAAGTGTAGTGGAACCACTTTGGGCCCAACGAAGCTAAATGGGAGATGGTTGAGCATATGCGGGCTATGTTAATCCTTCATTTTTTGTTGGTCAAGGAAAATGAGTCTTGGTATTTGTACATATTTATGTTTCTATTCTAAATGCCACAATGAGCTAATTTATAAAGCTCCAATAAGAAGTCCAATAAGCAATATGGTTGTCATGCTGTCATGTTTTACATGATGGTTTTTCTTTTGTGTAGGCTGTTATTGTAAATAATGTAATGTGATGGGTTATAAATCTCCATAGGTAGTATTTCTTTTCACTTCAATGGTTTTTCTGGGTCTAGGCGTGGTTTCACACTAAGGATGGTGTTCCCCTAAGGGCGAGGGGTATGTAACAACCCCACGTTAAAATTTCATGTAATAAAATTTAATAAAGGTAAAATAAGACCATTAGTAAGGGACACTTATTCCAAGATGAATGTTGGGGAAAATATCCTAGTGGGCATCACTTGTTATGTTTTATGTCTAATGGGAAGTTGGAAACAATAATAGCTAAGTATTTGGAAAGGAAAAAAGGTATTTTCGGCACAAAATTTATGAAAATAATGGAAACTAGGAGAAAAGGAAGGTGAAAGGTCACCTGTTGCATGTGAAGAGGAAAATTAAGTAAAATAATGGAAAATTGAAGAAATTAGAGGCCTCGTCAATAAAAAGACCTTAGAGCATTAGTTCATAGCTATGGTCAGTTTAGTGATAGAATGTTTTTCATAGAGGAGAAAGCACCAAGAGGAGAAAGAAAGTTAGAATGGAAAGGAAAGGAAAAGAAAGTAAAATAAAGGAAAGAAAAGAAGGACAAGGAATGAAAAGGAAGGCAAGGATCAAACAAATTCAACGGGAATACTTGCAAGTAACAAATTACATGTGTGATTTCCTAGCTGGTTTTGACATTCATGGTATGTCCATGTTGGTATATGGTTCTTTTGCTATCATTGACATGGATTTTGTTGGGATTAGGAAGTGGATTGAAGCCTAGCCTTTCCATTTTCGGATAGCCATGGTGTGATGGGATTGCTCTCAGTTCGAGTTTTGGATTGTCAGATGGTTTCAGAATTTGGGGTGAGGTGGTCTCAGGAAATTTCCTAAAGGCCTAGGAATCCATTGATTGGTAATGGCAGGATACAAAGTAAATAATGAGGGTGGAGATAGAAAAAATTCCTCAAGGATGGTGAAGAAATGATGAGGCATCCATGCTTGATTCGGTTTCATGATCTCGACATTGGTTTAGGTATGATCACAATATGGAGAGGGTGGAGGTCGTTTAACCTCTAGATTCCCTTGGTTGTTTATGAATTGGTCTATATGATGAGATGCAACCTTCATGCTTGGAATATCTCACGAGGGTGATTGGCTAAAGAAATATTTGGTTCAACCAATCTATGGTCGAGTGCAATGTGGAAGTCCTGAACCTGGTTGGTCTTTCCTATGGATAATAAAAGCTAAGATTCTCTTTCTTTTGGTAAGGAAATGTATTGGTTATTATGTGTTTTTAATGGTTATTCTATTATTGTTATTTATCTGGTTTTATGTTGGTTATAAGGGCTAAGGAAATTGGCAAAATAAATATCGAATTATTTGGAAAGGCAAAGTGGCATTTTGGCACATTTATTTATGAAAATAAAGGAAATTAGGAGAAAAGGGAGGTGAAAGGTCATAGGTTGCATGTGAGGAAAAGGAAGGAAAGATAATGGAAAATGAAGAAAATAGAGGCCTCATTAACAAAAATTCTTATGAGGATCAGTACACAAACCTATTTCAGTTCAATTTTGGAGCTCTCTCTCTATTATCTCTCTCTCTCTCATACTCATGGAAACTTAGAGTTTCTGGGAGCACTCTTGGAGGAGTGTGGCATACTTGGATTTTTGGAGCAAGAAGGAAAATGAAGAGTGGGAAAGTGCAAGAAGACATTGGGATCAACAACTAGAACTAGATTTTCTTGTAGGTATTGAGTTGCGTGTATGTTTTCCTCACGTTTGCCTCACTATTTTTGGCATGCATGGCATATGCATGTCGTTTATTGGTCATGATATCTCACTGACATGGAGGATTGCCTAGATTGGTAGTGGGTTTGCCTAGCCTTGCAATTTCCTAGATAACCATGGTGTTGTTGGTCTATTTTCTTTGTTCTTTTTGTTAGTTCTCGTGTTTCCTTTAGCTTGGGTGGAGTTACTAGTTCCTGGAAGCCTTGGTTGGACAAACACTCTGGAAGCCCTATAAAAACTTGGGTTGACTTACAAGTCCTGGAAGCCTTGGTTGGAAAAAATCTCTGGAAGCCCTTGGTGGGTTGAGTTACTAGTCCTAGAAGGCCTGATTGGACAAATGACCTAGAATCTCGATAATAGTCATGGGTTGAGTTACTAGTCCTTGAATCCTTGGTTGGAACAAAAACTCTAGAGCTATAGAAGGCTTGGGTAGAGACCAATTTGATGATGGTTTTGTGATGTCCGACCGCAAGGTGGAATCATTGTTTAATGGGTTGAGGTGTTTTTCCTCTGGAGCCCTCGATGGTTTTGGATTGGTATGTTTTATGAGATCCCACATTCATGCTTAGAATATGACATGGGGGTGACCTGCTGAAGAGATTTTTGGCTCAACCATGTATATGGTTAGGTGGCTCGTGGAAGTCCCAAAATTGGTTGGCCTTTGCATAATTAATATGAGGTTATTTCTCCTTGTTATTCCATGAGTATTATATTGGTTTATATGTGGATTATATGGCTATTGTTTCCTTGGTATTTATGTTTGCTATTATGCTAGTTATGGACATGTATTGTGTCAGTGTCTATGTATGTATCTCATCATGTTTTCACTTGTAAATGAATGAACAATGTATCTATGCCCTAATGGATTAAACTAAAACTAATGTGTTGAGGTAAAAATGATTCGTAGAAATCCTCAGATGAGTATGAGACCCCTATGCTTAGGTCTATTGTTTACAGCTATAGATTACATATTTGTGATATGTTTGATGAAATGCTTGTCATGGATAGTAGGGGTCCAGTAAAGCTCTTGTTTAAGTAATTGCATTTGTATCATCATTCCATTGTTATTTTTCTATTCTAAAGATTTCATTTAGTTCTTGGCAGTGACCTAGGCTTTGGGCTTGAAAAGTGGCTCAACTAATGGGGACGTAAGCACAACACTAGGAAAAAATGTCACTGGATGCTGGCATATCATGTTGTGGGAGTGTCCAGAGCCCTCTGGATGCATGCATTCCCATATCAAGGGAGCGTTCACAAGTGTAATGGTCTAAAAAATTAGTTTGTCTTAGGGGCTACTTACTTGAGTGGTTGCAATAGTTCTTGAGAGTCTTTTTGCTAATGTGGAAGGTCTGTATGGCGTGTTTTCATCATTTCCACTTTGTTAAGGTGACTTAGGAGGTTGAATCATATCATAGTAACTTCTTGTCACATGTTTACCCTGGTTAGTCGGTTACTTGGGTAGATGTGGGAGGCAGGTGTTATAGAGTGGTATAAGAGCATGGTTCACCCATCAGAATAGATGGGTTGTGTGTAGGTCATGCATTCATGCCAGTTGCATATGTGTTTATTATGTTGTAAGACCATGTGTTTGTTGCATTTGTATAGTATGGGTTATGGTTGTAGTGATGTCACCATGGGAAGTTGATGGCGTTGTTGTGGAGTGTTTCATCAAGAGTGTATGGTTGATTATGCATCATTTATGCACGTTAGTATTCCCATGTGGTAAAGTGTATAGGGATGTGGTGGTTGTTGTCATGCATGAGGTCATGGTTTGTGTTGTTGACATGTTCATGCATTGATGACTGGACTCTAGCTTGAATGATGGTTATATGCTTATACGGTTATATGTTTATGTGTTATATTTCTATATGATGTCATGATTATGTTATACATGTATTATGGTTATTTTTTTATCTTGCAGACGAGGTATCATCCCCGAATTATTCTAAGGTACATTGGTTTATTGTGAATTGGTTTAGTTGATATGATATACCTTACAGGAAGAATATCAAATATGCCTAGCAAGATGGTAGACTATAGTTCCCGAGACTCTCCCTATGGATCAGATGAGAAACATGGTGTTGGGAATTCTTCTGATTTCGCATATACACTATGAATATTAAAGGTAGAAATAAGGCGTTGTGGGGTAGACAATGACATAATCATACAAGCACAAGAGAAACAAGTAGAGGTAAATGCAGTGATACTTCAGAGTTTGTTAGAATTGTAGTGACAGGGAACCCTTTAGATCAGTCATGAGTAGGAGGACATAACTAATGGGGCATATGGTAGTAGGTCTCATGGTTGTCATAGGTCAGATAGAGATGACACGGTGAGAGATGGCAGGTTGTTAGACACTCTAGATAGGAGAGGTCATGGACACAGGTACTATTCTAGTTCTAGTTAAGATAGGCACTATGATCTCATTGTTATCATCCTTATAGGAGGAGTGATAGGGTATGCTTTCTGAATGATTTTAAGAAAGAAAAACTACCTAAGTGTCATGGAGAGATGAATAAATTATGTAATGTAGAGGCATGGTTTCTTGGCATGAGGAAGTTCTTCAGGTTGGATGATTATTCAAAGAACATGAAAGCCAAAATAGCTACATTCAATCTCAAAGGTAAAGTAGATATTTGGTGGGAGATGTGAAGAACGTTAGAGGTGTTCATGAGGAGGGCTTGAATTGGAGTGAATTCGAGAGGCTATTCAAGAAGAAGAATTTATCAGAGAGATACTTTAATGACAAGGCAAAAGAATTCTATGAGCTAAAGATGGGATCGATGATAGATGAGTACACTAGTAGGTTCTTGGAGCTGTTGAGGTATGTGCCTTACCTCAAGGAGGAGAAGGCCACGATTCAAAGATTAATTAGTGAATTATTGATTGAATTCAAAGAAAATATTGAGTTCTATGAGCCTAGATCATTGGAGGAGGTCATCTGGACTGGAAGGGTAAAGGAAGGAATAAAATAAAGTGGGAAAAGGGGTGACAAAGACCTCAAGGTACAACTAATAAAGAGAATGCAGTTCCATCGAAGAAGTTCAATGCATCTGACAGAGGGCATGGATTTCGATCTGAGGAGCAGAACAAGGATGCAGGTTGGAATCCTATAAAGTGTTGGACTTGTGGAAACGATCATCGTAGGAGAGATTGTCCATAGAATCAGGGTGGTAGGCCTTAGATATATAGTGCATAGGAGGCACAAACAATGGGAGATGTTGGGTAGAGTATTCCTAGGATCTATGCATCATTGGATAATAGACAAGTAAACCATCAAGAATCTATCATTGAGATGGATGATAAACTTTGTGATCAAGTTGTTTATATTTTGATTGAAAATGGGTCTAATTATAGCTATGTTAGTCCTGACTTGGTGGATAAATGTGGTTTGAATAAAGAGGTGCATGCAAAATATTGGTTAGCATAGTTGGATACAAGTACAAAGAAGCGAGTTCATCATTGGGTAAGAGCTTGTGCATTTGATTTGAATGGTATTCCCACCACATCACATTGGAATGTATTACCATTGGGATCAAACAGTATGTTGCTAGGAATGGATTGGTTGTACCTTCACAGAACCAAGGTGGATTTCTATGACAAAGCTTGGATGAAAATGGAGTATCAAGATTCTTGCAGGGTAAGAATAAAGAAGCATCAGTTAGGATGGTGACAACTATGCAGTCCAAGTATAATTGCAGGAAAGGGTGTGTATTGTTTGCAGTGCACATTTCTACTAAAAAAGGTAAGGAGGTTGAGGATGAATATGTTTTGAGGAGGTACCTAGTTCTACAATAGTGTCAGGATGTATTTTCTAAGGATACTTCAAATTTTCCACCTCACAGGGAAGTAGAACTTTCTATTGAGTTGGTGCCACGGGAAGCTCCGATATTAAAGGCACCTTATAGGATGAGTACACTAGAGTTGGTAGAGTTTAAGTTGCAGTTGAAGGAAATTTTGGACAAAGGAAACATTATGTAAGGCCCACGAGTTGTGGATTGTTTGGCGAAGGGCGCGCGACAGGCAATCGAGCGACGAGCTGGGGCAACTGGCAAGTTGGGCATGCCCGCACGGTGCGATGAGTTGGTTTGAATGACGGACGAAATGAGTGAAGGGTACACGACAAGTGAATGACGAGCTGGGAGGGAACCGATGAGTTGGGGCATGCCCACTATTATATGGGAATAGTGTCCACATGGATGCTGCTATTCCCACTAAGATGTGTGGCTATCTTAGAAACAAACAATCAAATTCTACTGTTGATTCCTTTTATGAAAATAGATGAGAGGAGAACCAAGAGGGCCAACCTGAGTCTTGCGCTCGATTCCCTCTCCTTCTTGATAGATTTTTGATGCCTGCTCTTTGTATGCTCAACTTCAAAAGGACATGTAGAATCACAACAACATACTACTATGAAAGAAACAAGAATCTAAATTCACAAATAATGTAGGATCAGATGTACATTAACCATATACAAGCATATATAAATAAGTACACCAGGATATGGAAGGAAACAAGAATAGCTTTATTCAGATAAAAGTAGAAAGAGGATTACAACCATGAGCAGCTCTGACCCAGCATCATCCTCCAGCTAAGAAGCCCTTCTTTCACCTCAAGCAAAGCAAAATCACCCAACACTGTGAATGTACACAAGAATACTGACATCACTTCTCTATAGATTACAAAATTCCAGCCTCTGGATCTCTGTGATGAGGAATCCATATTTAGATGATTACAGAGAGGTGATTCATCTTTTGGGATCTTGATTAGTGTCCTCTCTCTGATAGTTCCTGTTTCCACTTGTTGAATGAAGATCTCTTACTAATCCCTGGTCAAAAATGGAGTGGCAAGTGTCAGAGGGGAAGATTCTGGAAGATTACATGATCTTCCACCTCACATTTTGGTCCCTGCCATTTGTCCATTCCCAACCATCGCACCCTATAGAGGAGAAAAATAGTATGCATCACACCCTGTACATTGGGGAGGTGATATGCATCGTACCCTCTACATGGAGCTTTTAGTATGGTCCAGTTTTGACCATTTATGAGCAGTTTTCAGTGGATAACTTCTGGGAGATGATGTAATCAGTTGACCTTGTTCCTTTAGGCAGTGAAGTAACACTTTTAGGGACTTAAGAGCCCTCAGTTTATGGACATTTGTTATTGGGGTTGAAGTGCCCAAAAATGTCTATAATAGTTGCCCCCTAAAGCATGAGGTCGTTAATATTTTTTGATGTCGGGTGAAATGCTTTACTATGACGATCTGAAGTTTTTCTGAGTTGGGAGGTGACCTGTAATAAGATACAATACAATACATTATATGAGAACATTTTTTCATGATCTAGCTAAGGCGGGCATTCCCATGCTCAACTTTATAAACTCATTTTCATGTACATAGGACAGACAATCATCTATGTGACAGACTGATGATATGGACACAACATCCTTTGATTTGGATGATCATCTGTTCGGCAATGATGTACACTGGATGTTTTTATATTCCTAAATATATCGCAGCCCGGATGGATGAAACTAGATCCGGGGTCTTCAAACTCGGCCAATATTCACTCGGAGTACAAGTCGATCCATGTGAAAAATGTTTCGGAGTCGAACATGGAAAGACATCACCTGATTACCAGCCAATGATGTAATATGTTAACAAGAGCGAGAGGAATCACCAATAATGACAATGACCCTCAAGGTACTATAGTACAATCTACGTGGTGTGAAAAAGGGACTTGATGTCGAACACCATGCAAAATATCTCGGTTGAAGGTCATTGATGTAAACCTGTCACCGAAAGTGAGAAACTTTCCATTGAGGCATGCAAGCTTCAAAGTACTGAAATGGTTGTTCCTAAGTCAACTTCTTGGATAATGAGCTGATGTCGACAAGAAGCGACCCATCGCAGGAGGGACTTATTGAATCCCACATCAATGATACAGAATGAAGAAAATGATTTTGGAGGTGAAAAAAAAACTGACAATATGGGGTTTCAGGGTGGCGGTCATGAAGGAATGAAGCATGAATGAATTGCAGTGGGTGAGACTCAGGTGAATTGTCTGAATGACTTATCTTGAACATATCGGCAACACTAACGATGCATTGGTAGCATTAACCCCAGAGATGGATGGTGTGACGGACCAATGGTGAGGACCAGTGAATGGAACAACCCAACTCAGCATGGATGCGGAAGGAAAGTGTCATGTTCAAGAGCGACTTGCTACTAATAAAGTTTCTTCTTGTTTTCTTCCCAATTTTCCCTAGTCATTGCTGACCAATACCTCTTTATTTTTGTCAAGCTTAAGGAGGATAACATATGCTTGTTATATAATCCGTCCTTCGGGCGAACCTGTCGCTATATTTTAGCGAGCCTAGCGACAATGAAACTCGTTCTCGTCCTATTGGATGAGTTTGTCAGTATCTAGTTTAACGAGTTTAACGACAAAGATAACTCGACCTCTTTCAATTTTAGAGAGTCTGAAAGAAACAGAAAGAAGACTCAGGAGATTTTTTTCGTTGTATAATCCCTTAAGTCCGAAAAAGCGTAAAATAATACAGAAGGGATGAATTTTCCATAGTTTTAATGAGCCGAACAAGACAAGCGCTCGATCTTTTTGTGTAATAATCCCTCAGGTCCAAAAATATTAAAATCTAGACAAGGGATAGCACTTCTGATGCATTTTAACGAGCCGAAGAGGCCAATCGCTCGGCAATCTTCTCATATTTTACGAGTCAGGTGAAAAGAGTTTAAAGAAGACTCGTTTTCGAGGAACGAGTGATAGTTTCGAGTAGCAGTTGATTCCAGGTAAGGTTTGGAATTTTCCAATCACGACAGAGATACAAGGATGGCTAGCAGAATCACTCTTCACAGATGTTCCTCGAAGGGGTAAACAATCATGTGGGGGTGAATAATCGGCTAAAAAACAGAGTGGAGGTGATGCTGAGAACATGACCAAGGCTTGAAAGCTAGCGATAAGGCATTCACAATGGTTATTTACCCGTTCATTTTTTAATGAGCTTAAATGTGGGGAGAAACACTTGCTCATGACTTATGTTTATTTTTTAACGAGCATGAAATATGCGCTAAAACTTCTCATGGAGAGTTTATTTTTTAACGAGCTTGAACTCTGCGACAACATTGCTTGCGATAAGTTTGCATGCCCCCAGCATAATAACGCAAATCGAGGTGCATGGCCCCCAAGCTTCATTTCATTCAACTCAGTGGTTGGAATGAAGGTTTACCTTCGAGATCTTTGAAAGACTCGATTTGGAAGGGGAGTTGTTTCATTTTTTAATGAGGTTGACACAGTAAAAGAACTATCCTGATAATCCACCATATTTACAGTATTTGAAGGATGATTAGGGTCACTGGAATAATCTTCTTGGTAATTGGGAAGAAAGGAATGATGGTGGTGATCTTCCCTTGGTGCCTCTTCTATCATCATTAGCTGAATGATTCCTTCGTCTGTAGAATCTACATGCAACCAAGGATCTGAAGAGATGCCATATTCCTTAGACCTATCTATCAAAACACTCATTGAGTGTTGGTTTCCCCCCCAGGACAAGAAAATTGATTGCTACAATATTTATATTAGGGCGACGATCCATGCTGGCAAAATGTTTAGGAATCTTCTAAATCTTATGGAAGATATCATATTGCAGGTTTCCACTGTGGCCACTTCCGCCATATTGTTTGGAGGCGGTAGGGCAAAAGTACCCATCAAGGAAGGTTCTTTTAGGAGGCCTACTCCAACATTTTGAAGTGAGTGAGATCTTTCGTGGATCATTGGAATGCTTCCTGTAACTTGTGAACTATTGGGGAGGAAGGTTTGTTGGTCGACGATTGTGATTCCTCCTTGGAAGGGAAATCCAATCTTCCTGAAATAGGTTGACACAACGGTGGCCATGGCATATATCCAGGGCCTTCCCAATAGGATGTTGTAATCAAGGTTTCCGTCAATGAATTCAACATCAATATCTACTGTTTTGCCCCCTAGTTCGACTTGCAAGTTACTTAATATTCCATATGGGGTGTATATGCGTCCATCAAATGCTTTTATTGTCGTTGATGATCATGACAAGGATGGAAACCCTAGAGTTTTCTAGCAACTCATCGACATGATACATATGGATTCCCCACCATCAATAATTGTTGTATGAATAGTTTTGTTGAGGTCTTTCACTTGAATGAGGAAAGCTAGTTGAGCTGGTAACTGAGGGTTGTATCCTTTATGATTAAAAGATACAAGATTGGAATCCGTTGGGTCAATCCCACCTATTTCTAATAATAAACCCTGCTTTTGGGAGGGGAAATTTTGCAGTACTTCAAGAGTCGACATTGCAGATGGCGATTGAGCTAAATCCTCCACTATATTATAGTGTTGTGCTGCTTGGGCATGAGGATTAAACGTCGATTTGTGTACTACTCCCTTTGGCGGTTTTATTGTTAATTCAGGAATGATGGGTGGCACGACTTCTGTTGAAGTCGTTGTTGAACTACTAGGTTGATCTTTATCCTTGTTATTCAACATCTGTGGATTCCCGTAATCTTTACTCCTTGTCGTTATAAGAGTGTCATTCAGTTGCTTCGAGACTGACAACATTAGCACTTGGGATGGGGAAGCATTTTTGTTAGAAACCATATTCGTTCCTGGGTTCGGAAACGGATCAGTCAATACAACCGAGGTTTTTGAACTTTTGAAAGACTTTCTAAGTTCTTCTTTAAATGGACAGTCCCATGTTTAGTGATCCTCATCACATATATGACATGGAGTTTTGGGTTTCACATTCCTAGAAGGGTTTGCTGAAGGTTTCCTAGGAGATGAGTCTCCCTAGTTTTTCGTCTTCCCTTGTTTTTTCTTCTTGCCCCCTGGTTGCTTGGTTCTTTGCCCTTGTCTGTTGACACATCATTTACTTCTGAGGCTAGAAGTTCTTCATTTGTATCTTGACTCGAAACTGTGCGGGCCTTTTTGGATGTGGCCTTTGCGGTTTTAGTGCTTGTCGTGCCTATCACACCATCGTCGACATGAGAGTCCTTGTTTGATTTAGGAGGTGGAGGGAAGGAGAATTCTAGTCTAGGAGCATCATGGATTTTATCATAGGGCATGCCAGATTGAGTGTAGATCAAATCTAGATATTGTGCACGAGCAATGACTTTCTCTTCAATGACGACTCCCCCCTTTTCCACATCTTCTATAATAGCGGGTAACAGTGACTTAATAAACCATTCAGCCAATAGCTGATTAGGAACATATGTTTTTACCATTATGCGACGACGCCGCCACTCATGAATATGATCGGATATGTGAGTGGCTGTCGTTTGTTTGAAATTGGTAAGCAGCTCAGTTCCTATTTCGCACCTGATAGGTAATTGAAAATGGGTTAAAAAGGTTGTGGCTAGGGTGCTGAAGTTATCAAATGAAGCTCTAGGCAGTTCAATATACCACTTTGCTGCCGGACTAGTTAACGTGCGCTGAAAGAGGTGAAGCCGAATCGAATCATCATTGAGAGTGTTTGAAGAACACCATAGATGAAAGGTCATCACATGATTCGATGGGTCTTCGCTCGGATTTCCATTGAATTTAGGAATATCCAACGGAAGTTTATGCGGGATCGCCCGCCACCAAGGGGCGTAGTCAATTGGATTGTTTGTTAGTCGACTTAGATTTGGTAACTCTAGAGTTGCCACGAAGGGAAACTGTTGATTTAGGCTTGGTTGAGCATACCCAAGATAAGACAGAATTGTTTGAACAGTCGGTCTTTGCATACCAGCATAATGCATTTGATGTTGGTAACTTTGGTAAGGTTGATGGGCATAACCATTATGATATGGTTGATGCTGTTGCCCATTACTCGCAAAGACTTGTTGCTCATATCCTTCGTAAGCTTGCTGGAATTGCGGTTGTTGGTATTGCACCAGCCATGGTTGTGAAGCCATGGGCTGTTTTCCAGCACTGACTATTTGACGAAGATTTGGATTGGGGTTCCCCATTTGAACCTATGCCATTCCACTAGTGGGTGATTGTGGTTGTGTTGGAGGTACAAGAGATTGTTGTATCGCCACCTGCGAAACTTGAGGTTGGCATACAATTGGTGATGCCTGTACTTGCGATACAGCCATAATAGCCAGTGTAGTGGGAATGTTTGTCATAGGTGAACTTTGTTGTATTGAGCATACAACTCTTGGTTGTTGAGACAGGACTGGTATCCAACCGTTAGTTGTGATTCTAGCATAACCCAAATTTTGTTGTGAACTCACGCATGGTTGTCCTTCTGAGGAAGACAATGAAAGGGTATATGGCCCTCCATACGACGGTAATCCAGTGCTCAAAGGAATAATTTGCCTTTGGGGACCAGTTTTCCCAAATTGACCTTGTGATGGATCAATTTGTTGAGACTCAACGTAAGAGATTCCAGATATAATTCTGGACGAACAAATGGGAACAATCCATACTGTCGAAATAGGCACAGGATGGACTCCATCCAGTGATTGAAACCTGGTTGGGATAGATGGCATGCCAACAAACATTGCCGGAGTAGCAGATGGGGCTTCCGTTATTGCTGTGTCGAGTGACACAGTCCTTGATGTTGACGGTTGTTTAGACATGTTGAGTCTATCCAAAAGATTCCTCATCGATTCTTCAGGAACTTCCAAGGGTGGGTGAATATTTTCTAATGAAGAAGGATATAGGGCGATCCCAACTCCAAGTTGCATTGCAGTGCTAGACGGAGGATCTTCCACAATCTCTTCTATGGAAATCAATCTAGGAGGAAGAGGCAGACCGTCAGGTCCGTAAAATATTTCTGATGCCGAAGAAGATGTAAGTCCTGCAACAACAAATGGTTGGGGAGTAACACCTTCTGAATCGGTTGTAGACGGAACCAGTTCAGGAATAGAAGTGTTAACCATCACACTAGGATCAGTTGTAATGTCCTATTGCTATTGTGGAATTTCTTCCGTAGAGGCAGGGATTCCAGAAATTTTCGGAGTAACCGGAGTCTCTGAGGATGTTGGGGTGCTTGCTCCAACCAATCTAGGGGACTTTGATCTGGTTAAACGAGTTCGCTTCGTCCGGAATGGCTTCGCTTCTGGAGTCAACGATGGTTGACTCGTGAGTCTCCGCGAACGACGGGGTTTTGATTGACTTTCTTCCACGATTGCGGATTACTTGATAAACTCAAA
Source organism: Pinus taeda (assembly GCA_000404065.3). Lineage (NCBI taxonomy): Eukaryota > Viridiplantae > Streptophyta > Pinopsida > Pinales > Pinaceae > Pinus > Pinus taeda. Next base: position 111,685 of record APFE031439675.1, read on the forward strand.
ATAAAAGGGGAAAATGTTTTTCGACTTAAATGAATTTTAAACGCTTTGACACAACTTGTTTTTTCAATTTTAAAGATTCGAGAAAAAACAAAAGATGACTCTAGTCGCCTTCAATTTTGATTGAGCTTGAAGTGACAAGTGCTCAGACGACCTTTTCCGTTAAGGAGTCTGAAAAGGAGCAAAATGGACTTCTATGGAGATCTAGGCAAAGAGGATTACCAAACCAATCGTAAAACTGGAGAATACTTTTTATGGTACGACAGTCAGTCTTCCTGAATGTTGTGTTCGGTGCATTACGATCGATAGGGCGGCAGACATGGCTTCCTAAGGATAAAGGATGTAGCCTATAGTGGTCTCCCAATATATACGCGACAGTACATGGGAGCACAAGTCCGTACTGCCACTTATCGTCTCAGAGTGAAGGAATACCCCAACCAACACTGAGAGCAATAGTTACCAGGCTTTACGACACCGGAATACATCTCTAGCCTAGACCTCTAGATGTTGCGTTAAGTTTCAAAGCGTTGTTAGATTCATTGAGATTTATTTTAAGTTGATCTTTCTTAGTAGTTTTCCTTTCACGTTCACCACGTGATGTATGTATAATTCCTAAATGCAGTCTAAGATGATAAATAGATGTTTTATCTTCTTTCAGCAATGAAAATCCTAGCTACTAAGGGGAATAAAGTCAAGCATCTTTTCTTCACAGAGCACAGAGCACACGCTAATATGCACAGTCCTAAATCAAGCCAAGCATTCAAGTTGCAAATGCACATGCATGTATTGGTTTTCAGTTCCCTTAATGTGTAAATGACACTAAGAAAAATATGTGCAAAATTGAAATACTTCTAAAGTGACTGTACTCAACAAAATTATTTTTCAAAACGAAGTGAAAACAAGAGAGACACTTTGCAGTTTTGAAATGGAAATCGCTTTTCGACACTTTAAAACTAGTAAATCAAGTCTTATGCAATGATAACCGTATAATAAACTATCTAAAACAATGTGATTGCTTTCTAAGACTGAAAACGACAGCTACGACACTTTCAGATCTAGTGACGACAGTTTGACTATGTTATTTTCTGCAAAAGAGAACTAAAACGACGCACAATAAATAAAAACGTTTATAGTTCTTTGCACTAAGGAGGTGGAATAATGCTAGAGAAGGGGGTATTCACAGAAGCACACCAATTACAGATAGCAAAAACTCTTGAATAAGACTGAAAATAGTGAGAAAAATCCACAGTCGAAGGGTAAAATCAGTCCTCCCTGACCATCGCACCTGTTACCCAGTGAACTCAGTATGCAGCGCAGTTACTCCATTCGGGAAGTGCGATGCATACAGGCTGCCTTGAAGGCAGGGTGCGATGGTTACAGTGCGAGACTCTGAACGAGACTTCACTCACAGTTTGTAGTTTAGTTTAGGTGTTTAAGCTGAATAAGTATAGATCATTGTATGTAAAAACACAGGGGTGATTTAAGAGGTTACTAAAGCCACTACTTAGGGGAATTAGATTGCTTGCAGATCTATTATTTAATTTATAAACAAAAACCCAGAGATTGACTGAAGCAGCATTGATCTACTTTGCATTTGTATGACAAATGCAGTTGGAAGGCTAGCTGGCTTGACTTCAGGCTCTGTCTGTATGTTTATAAAAGAAACAAGGATAGATAGGCTAACAAGTAATCTAGTCGATCCCCAGTGGGGTCGCCATTTTGTTATAGGGGAATAGTGTCCACACGGATGCTGCTATTCCCACTAAGATGTGTGGCTATCTTAGAAACAAACAATCAAAGTCTAGTATTGATTCCTTTTATGAAAATAGATGAGATGAGAACCAAGAGGGCCAACCTGAGTCTTGTGCTCGATTCCGTCTCCTTCTTGATAGAGTTTTGCTGCCTTCTCTTTGTCCACTTAGCTTCAAAAGGACCTATAGAATAACAACAACATACTACTATGCAAGAAACAAGCATCTAAATTCACAAATAATGTAGGATCAGATGTACATTAACCATATACAAGCATATATAAACAAGTACACTAGGATATGGAAGGAA
>APFE031439680.1:4433-58455 GCA_000404065.3 Pinus taeda
CTCACATATTTTCTTGGTTTACAAGTCCAACAAAACAAAGACGGTATCTTTCTATCACAAACCAAGTACCTCAAGCAGATCTTGAAGAAATATGGCATGGAAGATTCAAAACCAGTATATACTCCTATGGTAACATGATGTAGCCTCAGTGCAAATGATAAATCAGCAGCAGTACATCAACCAACCTAAAGATCCATGATTGGTAGTCTGCTCTATCTGACAGGTACCCGACCAGACATCATGCATGCAGTGGGAATCGTTGGAAGATTCCAGGCTAATCCAAAAGAAGCACACCTTCAGGCAATTAAAAGGATTTTCAAATATCTTCAAGGAACACAAAACTATGGCTTATGGTATCCTAGAGATACAGATCTCACACTTCATGCATATATAAATGCAGATTGGGAAGGAAGTGTGGATGACAGAAAAAGCACTAGTGTTGGTGCATTCTTTATGGGGTCCATATTAGTATCTTGGTTCAACAAGAAAAAAAGTTCAATTTCATTATCTACAGCTGAAGCAGAATATGTGGCTACTGCATCTTGCTTCACACAACTCCTTTGGATGATGCAAACATTGCAATGCATTCAAATCACTTGTACTCCACATATCTCCATTTTATGTGATAATACAAGTGCAATCAGTATTTCAAAGAATCCAGTCGTGCTTTCAAAGACAAAGCACATACCTATCAAATATCATTTTGTCTGGGAATATGTACTTGAACAAACGGTCAAATTGGAGTATGCTCCCTCCAAGGAACAGGTTGCTGATATATTCACCAAACCACTACCCAGGGAGACATTTGAATACCTCAGATAGAAGTTGGGACTAGTTGATGCATCATCTTGTTGTTGACACTTATCTGTTTCAGAGAAAAGTGGTTGTACATAAGTTTTCATGAAGATCATCCGCGTACATATGCCTGTTTCTGTGGATACAGTCGCATATATGTTGGGTTGAAGAAAAACAGTGGGCCAGACTTAAAATGAAAAGAGTCTGATATGGGTTTGACAGAGACCATCTGGCACAGGTTCAGGGGGAGCATATACTTCTAATAATGCATTGTTGGCATTATCTTAGAAGATATTTGTACAACTTCACAGTTGCTTTTGATTCAAGTGGAACAAGTGCAGAGGGAGATCATGGTTGATGGTCCATATGGTAATTGATAGATGTTTCTGATGACTATTATAGTCTTGTCTTAATTATTCGGTCTCTATGTCATGTATTGGTTTTATTATCAAGGTCATTTAACGACCTATTTTGGTTCCCCACTATGCCTGGGATGGATGATGTAATATTCTTGTTGTATCATGTATAAATTTTTGGTATATTCCCACGTGGTTGGGTGGATGAGTCAATTTTGGTTGGAAGATGGATGTATGTATGAGTCTTTGGTGATAGGAAGGTCATTTATGATGTATAGAGTCAAGTTCTTTCTTTTAGAACATATTTTTGCAGACTTTACCTACATTCAAGGGGAGCATGGACAGCACAGCAAAGCAAAGATTTCAGCATGTACTCAGGGGGAGCATAACCCTTTTCCCTTGATGACAAAGGGGGAGAATGACTTTGAGTGACTTGGGGTTGCCATCAAGTCCAAAGGGGGATATTGTTGGCATTATGACATAGGATTGGCTCTATGGCACAGGTATTGTCCTTGATGGCAACTCACTCGGAAAATGACGCAGATCACTGTTCAGGCTCACAGGCTCTCAGAATAAAGGAAAAGGAGGTATACGTAGGTTCTTATTGACCAAGCCGCATATACACGGATTCACAGACCAAAAGGCGCATATGTGTATACATGCACTTTCATGCATAGAAAAGTGCGTATAGTTTGGAAAACTTGGTTTTTGGTCCTTGGTATTTGGACCTATGGTTTTGGACCATGGTATCTCGTCCGAAGTGTTGAACCTAGGTATTTGGACCCAGGTATTGGTTCTAAGTGGTTTTGGACCATGGTATTGAGTAAGGCCTAAGACTATAAAAGGGGAAGGAGATCATTAGGCAAAAGCACTCAAGCATTGAATATCTTATGAAGCGCAAGATCTAGAATACTGGTTATTGGGTTATGGTGCATACTTGGATTTGAATCAAGGAGGAACCTAAGCGCTAGAAGAAGGATAGTTCTATTGATGGGTCAAGATCTTAAGGCTTGAAGAGAAGTATCTTTGTGTGATTTTGATCATTTATATTTGGTGCATGACTTGATCTGTAAATCTGATGATCTGGGCATAATTGACGTCTGAATAGTTGAAAAGGGTAAATTATCTTTTACAGATCTGTACACAGGTTCAACATAGCAAAGGTGCATATACATGCTAGTTCGGTAATTCAAAACAGCGTATACGCAGGTTTTCCTTAATATAGTAGCATATGCATGCAGGTTCTACATATTGAAGTAGCATACGTCTCATAAAATCTATGTTAGCTACTTATGTTTATTGTTGCAGTGATCTGGGTTCAGGATTGGTTTCTAGTTACTGTTATCGTATTCTGGTTACAACATTCATAAAAGTGATTGTTTGATTCAGTTTTGGTTGGTCCAAAGGAGATTGGTTGATGCAGATATATTTGATGTTTGATTAATGTTATTGATGGATTCAGTCTGAAAAGTTATGAAACATGTTCCCTAGAAGAAAAGAGAAGGTTGTAGCCTTCTGTAGGTCAGCACCTATGTACCAGTACATCAGCTAGTACAAGAGCTAAGGGGGTTGTAGCTCCCTTCCAGGAGAAGCTAGAGAACGAGAGAAGGTTGTAGCCTTCTACAGGTAGAAGCATGTGTACTGGTATAAGACTGCACTAGTACAGAAATATTGTAAAAAGAAGTTTCTTATTAGAAGAAGATAGACACAAATTGCAGCAGGTGGTTTTCACCCACATTAGGTTTCCACCTCATATCTTGTGTTCATGTGTGTGATTGCATGTACTGTTTACTGCACTTGGCTACTGTTTTATGGTTCTGATACACAAATTAAGATCAGCTAACTAAATTTTAAGTATGCAAGATATACACAATTTTCTCTAAACATAGTTGCGTATATACGCAGGTTTAATTAACAGATGTAGTGTATATCAATTTGTTTATGGAAATGAAAAATTGGTAAATTGCTAATACTGATTCACCCCCCTCTCAGTATTATTTCCAATAGAAATCTGTGCGAGATTGAGCAATGTCCATTGGATTGAGCAAGGTCACATCAATGGCATAGATTTTCAGGGGAAGTTGGCCAATGGACGACGCGACAACCATTGGATGGACAGGATAGATCGACGGTTCAGGATTAACCCAACGTAAAAGCTCTATGGCTGAATGTCCCTAACCACCGGGGTTATATTTCACATATGTGCACCCAACATTTATGGTAATGACTAACGGCTATCTCGGATGGTCATCCTAGAAAAGTGGCTAAAGTTTAGCATAAGTGCTAAGTTTAGTTGAAGTCAGGTGCGGTTGCTAATTTTGGTCGAGACACCATATAAAATCACACACATAGTAGTTTTACAGGGGGATTCCAGAGAGAGTTAGTCAGAGAGACAGAGGCAGAGCCCGAGAGTTCGAGAAACTTAGAGAGAGTGAAATAAACCTTCTGAAGCTGATGGAATAGTCCATAACAGTTGAAGAGGTCATCTTCATGGAAAATTCCATCCAAGAAGATTGATTCTGGAGTTCAGAGCCACCAGAGGTTGGAGGCAGTTGCATGAGCTATTAGAGCTCATTCTCAGTGATCCAATAGTCAATTTTGACTGCAAAGGACCTTCTAAATCCATTGCAGGGATTTTCATAAGCATCTGAATACTTCCCAGGGCCAAGAAGCTACAGAGAAGTTTCAAGTAGAAAATGATCAAATGATCAAGTCTATTGTAGGTTTATGACGTGTACTAAATACAGAAGAAGGAGTTCTAGAGATAGTTGAAGAATTCTGAGGGAGTTAGTGCCACAAGAAGCTCAAGTCAACTCAGTGGACTGATTGAAGGAATCAAGTCCAAGGAAGCTCATATCTGTCTGCGGAGTAAGGATAGCCAGGGATATAGATGGTATTCTAAGCCCATTGGCTGAGTTGTTAACCTTTGGAGTTGAGTGTGGAACTTGTAAAAGAAGTTTTACCATAATCGCAAAGAGCCAAGTCAAGTTGACAAGAGCTCAAGGAGACGTAGCCCATGATATAAGGGTGAACTCCTAGATTATATTGTTGTTATGTGTGATTGTCTATTTGTTGCATTCATTGTTATATTTTTTATATCAGAATGAACAAATAAGCACTTAAACAGTATAAACAAAGACATACACCTAATTCAAGTACTTAATTCCACAATTGTCAACATAAGCTAGATCATATTGTTGTTAAGCTTTGGAGTGGGGGGTTCTTATAAGTATGACAAGATGGTAAACCCCCATTTCAAATCAAGTGGTATCGGAGCATAGCTACTTAATTGGTAGAGCAATAGATTGTCTATTTGACTTGAAAGGTGTTTAAGTTGTACAAGGGATTTGACTGTTTGATTGTTTGTAGACTGACTATTGTTTGAGTTTGCAAAGGTGAAGGGAAAGCTACTGAAAGCTAAGTCCAAGAAGGACAAGAAGGAAGAAGGACTGAAGGTATTCTCCTTACCCCAAGGACCTCAAGGCAATCTTTGAAGCACAAGAGGTTTGATTGCTAAAGGTTTCTTGAATAAGCTCTTTGTGAATTTTGTTGAAGTTCTTTTGTTCATTTCGATAATGACAACTTCTACAAGTGAGTTCTCAAAATATTCCTCCTTCACAAGATTCTTTGATGAAGAAATGGAGCAAGACTTGTTCATCATGATGAATATGGTGATAGAAATGTATGAGGATGAAAGGAAGAGCACCAAACTTTGAGAGCAATTGAATTCCATGAAGGAAGAGAAGTAGTTTCTTTCTGAAAAATTGCAGGAAGTGGAAAGCTAACTTCATATTGCAAATATGAACCTGGAAAGGATGCATAAGTTGGAGACATCGGTCCTTATTTCCATAGTGTTAGGTCCCTATACTACTAGTGTAACCCCTTATTGTTATTATTACAACCCCCTTATTATATTGTTCTTCCCATGTAGTCCCCATATTGTTATTATTGTGCCCCATAGAAGCCCACTATTATTATTATTGTGCCCTTACATTATTATTGTTATGTCGGCTCTGATTATATTATGACCCCTTAGACTCCTATATATAGAAAGGAAGTCTTTTCATTTGTATCATCCAAGAATTGTTCATTTATGTAATGTAAAGGAGGTTGACCCCTCAAAGAGGATGAATTCTAAGCCGTTGATCTATATTTTCTAACTTTTTATGAGCTGGTTTCATAACATTTGGTATCAGAGCTTTAGATTCTAGGGTTTCGCTGCTACAAATAGGTCATTGTGGCATTTTCACTATAACTTTTTATCTGTGATGTTTCAGAAGCGGAAAAAAACCCATTTTAGACAAACTCGTGTTGAACCTCGAGTCCGAATTTCAGAGCTTGCCTCACTATATTTGCAGAGATATGATCTAAGGAAGTTAGGGTTTTTGCAAGCTCCAAAATTTCAACTAAAATAGGTCATCGTGATATTTTCACTATAACTCTTTCGTTACAAAGTTTCAAAAGCTAAAACAAAAGACAATTTGAGACGAAATCGTTCTAAACCTTAGCTCCGAATTTCAGATCCTGTCTCTCTATAGTTTCGGAGATACAGTTTGAGGAAGTTAGGGTTTCTGCAGACCCCTGAATTACATTCCAAATAGGTCACCTTGGGAAACTCGTCATAATTGTCTCTCTGAGCATCAGATTGAAATTTCGTAAGAAGTTATAGAACGAGGACATACTTTAGTTTCTTGTATATATTTTTCAGATCCAAAGGTCAAAACAGTGACACGTGGCACTTCATACAAGTTCGCTCTTCTAAAAAGGTATATAATCAGGTCATCTTGGGAGATTGTGCATAACTCTTTCTTGTAGAATCCAATTTTCATTAGACTGGTGGCATTGGAAAGAGGACACAGAGGGCTATAGCATATCACAATTTTAGAACTGGAAGAGTCGAAATTATAGAGTTATAGTTGTTTCAAGATCGATCTCTTAAAATCAAGAAAAGGCGATATGAGGAAGTTTGATGGCAAGGATCCGGTAAATTGGATACTATATATGGAGCAATATTTTGATCTACACGAGGTGCAACTATTACAAAAGGTACATATTACATTTTCATATTTTGAACCGAATCAAATTTTATGGTGTAAAGGGCTTTGTTCTCGTAAACCACTTGTTACGTGGTCAATTTTCATGAAAGAAATGATAGCACATTAGGAGGATAGAAAGAGAAACACCTTATTTAGCCAATTGATAAAACTCAAATAAAAGTGTTCAATCGCAGAGCACATTGAGGACTTTCAAAAATTGAATATAAGGGTAAATGATATTCCAGAGAAGCAAAGGGTTGATGTCTTGATAGGTATTTAAAGGATAACATTCACCATGAGGTTCGTCTTTGGGAACCTAATTCATTGGAGGAGGCATTCAGGTGGGCAAGAAAAATTGAAAGCGAAATTATGGAAACAAGGAATCCCACCACTCATGACTATAATTATGGAAATGTTTCTTATCCTAGCCTTCCATAACCTACAAGGTTTATACCACAACAATTGGAAGAAAAAAGAGAAAAAGGGCTTTGTTACGATTGTGATAGCAAATGAACTAAAGGTCATAAGTGTGGTGAGAAGAAATTATTTTACATAGAGTATGAAGAGGAGGAAGAAAAGGATCAAGAAACATCAAAAGAAGAGGATATACGCTAGGAACCAACCCCGGAGAAAGAAGAAATGAATCCGACCATATCTTGTAAAGCATTGGCAAGAATTACCAGTCCTCAAACTCTCAAGATAGAAGTACATGTCAAGAAGAAAAAGGTTCAAGAAGTGAAATATCACATCGAGAAAGAAGAAATGAATCCAATGATATCTTGTAATGCATTGGCCGGAATTACCACTCCTCAAACTATCAAGATATAAGGACATATCAAGAATAAAAATGTTCAAGAATTGAAAGATCACATCGAGCATCAAGAAATGAATTCGGCCATATCTTGTAAAGAATTGGAAGAAATTACCACTCCTCAAACTCTCAAAATAGAAGGACATATCAAGAAGACAAAGGTTCAAGCAGTGAAAGATCACATCGAGCATCAACAACAAGTTCTCCAACTTTTAAAGGATAATGCCACTTTGGTGCAGCATTGAATGAAACAACAGGTAGATCAACATTGTAGTGAAAAAAGTTTTGATGTAGGTGATTGGGTATTTTTACGGCTACATCTCAAGCAAGCTATTTATGAGAACTAAATGTTGGCAATACTACATGCACTTAAGAAATGGCGACCTTACCCAGTGGGAAAACACTTCAAGGTAAAAATGGATCATGGTAGTCTTAAATACTTTTTAGAACAAATATTATCTTTAGAAGAACAGAAAAAATGGGTCACAAATATGTTGGGTTATGACTTTGAAATCATCTACAAAAAAGGGAATCAGAATGTTGTGTCAGATGCACTCTCAAGAAAGGATGAGGATGTGGAAGCGTTGTTGTGCACCATTTCTATTATCCAACCAGATTGGATAAATGAAACAAGGTATGAATGGAAGAAGGATGAAGAAGTGTGGCCACTTATTCAAAAGTTGCAGAAGATCCCAGTTCAAACAATACTGCCAAAACTTGACGAGGAAGGAAAAATCATATTGTAGCTTGGAGCAGTCATAGAAACAAGAACCTGACAGCTACGAAATCAATAAATTTCAAAGTATCTCATCAAGTGGAAGAACTTACATGCTGAAGATTCCACATGGGAGGACAAGAATTTTATATAAGAGCATCAAGAACTACTCAAGCGTTGAGGACAACACTTTTTGAAGGAGAGGGGCATGTTAGGTCCCTATACTACTAGAGTACCCATTATTGTTATTAGTACAACCCCCTTATTATATTGTTGTGCCCATGTAGTCCCCATATTGTTATTATTGTGCCCCATAGAATCCACTATTGTTATTATTGTGCCCTTAATTATTATTGTATGCAGCCCTCTAATTATATTATGACCCTTAGACTCCTATATATAGAAAGGAAGTCTTTTCATTTGTATCATCCAAGAATTTTTCATTTATGTAATGTAAAGGAGGTTTCCCCCTTGAAGAGGCTGAATTCTAAGGCGTTGATCTATATTTTCTAACTTTTTGTGAGTTGGTTTCATAACACATAGAAGCCTTAGTCAAGTATCAACTTGAAGAAAAGGTAAACAATTCTAGTTTTTCTTCAATTTCCTCTAAAAATGATTATGTTGGTTCTTTTGAAAAACATACAAGAGGCATAGGGTCCAAGTTGATGTCACAAATGGGATATGAAGGAAAAGGATTGGGCAAACATGCATAGGGCATTGTTGAACCAATAATGGTTGAGGAAAGGCCTAAGTATTTGGGTCTTGGCTATGGACAAGCTTATGGAGAAAGTTCCAAAGTAGCCATGAAGGCAAATGAAATAGTTCCTAGAAGGAGTTTCATGTCAAGTCTTCTACCTCAAGAGTGTAAAGATTGTATTCTTGGAAAATGAAATAGTTTGAAACATACTTTGCAAGAAGAAGGTGTTCATAAGCATGCACTTGAACCAGAGAGTTGTGAAAGCCCTGAAAGCATTGAAGAGATCAATGGTGTTCCAAATGGAGCCACTTCTTCATTCGATTCACCTCCTCATGAAGGTAATAAAGTTGAAAAAAAGAAGGTATAAATCTGATTTCAATCATATTCCTTTTGATTATGTAAAGGATGATAAATTTCCACATAAACATGGGAAAAGAATTGCATGTTCCTTTTGTGGTTTGAATAACCATAGTGTTTCTAGATGTTGGAAGAAAATGGTCGCATACAGGAAACTATTGAAGGAAAGGAGGCAAGAAGCCAAATTTCCACTGGACAAGACAAATCATGCTTTCAAGAAGATGCACATGCGTTGCACTTATTGTCATAAGCAAGGACATAGTGCTAAAAAGTGTTGGACTCTGAATCCAACAATGCTTCCACAAAATTTGAAGAAGGTGGAAACAGAGAATGGCAAGAATGGAAAGGAAGTTTTCATAATTGATGTGCTGCAGGATGATTCAAATGTTGAAGTCAATGTGCAGACAAAGGAAGCACCTTTGAAATGGATTGGTAAGAAATGGTTAGAGTGCTTATCCAATTAAGGTTGCATGTCTTTTGATTTGATGCATTTCTTTGCTAATGAGATGCAATTTGTAGGGATTTACCAATAAGGTGAATGGAAAAACTGAGTATGTAGACTCACTTCATTGCAGCAAAAGTATATTCATTTCAGCTTTGTAAGTATAGTGTGCTTAAGAGAAAGTGAAGAATGGAATACATGCATGAGAATGATATGCATGAACACAGGGATGTTGATGATTTCCTTGTATTTGAACATGTGTGTGTAATTGACTTGATGGTTGATTGCTTTATTTTAAACATGCATGTAATGTAATATTGACTTGGGAAAAGTTGATTCGGTCTCCAACATTGTAAAATGGAGATAATGATGAAGTGTTTCATTTTTAAAAAAGAATCCTTAAGTTCTTTTTGTACATGCTTGACTTGAACGGTCAATTGTTGTAAAGGCATGTTTTTGTTGGCTTGGTATCTAGTCAATCATTTGTACATGAGATGTGAAGGAATGATGATGGTTCACATGATGTAAATCTATTTGTTTATGAAGCAAGAGTTTTTTTTGTTTATGACAATATATCAGTAAAACATACTGTAATTGGTACAAATGTAAATTTATGTTAAGAAGATGTAATCTTACAGTTGTTTTGAGACACCTTGGATCAATTATCAAGGAAGAGATGCTCAACAACCTTCTTTAAACTTCTCAACAGAAGTTCTGCACGAATTCTGAAGGAAAACCAGTTTTAACAAGAGGACAAGTGCATCTAGGAAGGAAAATGTTGACAAACTTCAAAGTTTTGGTTCAGAGGCACTAGCTATGCAAGGCAAGTGTATGGAGGTTAAAAGAAGAGGGTGTTGTTACTCACATCTACCGTTCAAATCAATATATTAGTCTTTTGGGGTATAAAAGATTCTCAATGGGGAGGAGTGATCAGAAAATGATCTTGGACTTTAATCGCAATCAAGAACCAAAGGTAAAGAATAAAGGTAAAAAGATTAGTATTTGCCTTATGTGCTAAAAAACCTTTGTTAAAGCGTAAAACCTTTGTTAAAGCGTAAAACCTTTGTTAAAGTGCTAAACCTTTATAAAGTGCCTTTTTCATTAAATTCGAATAAATCATGTCGGCAGTATCGGCCAAGCGATTAATGGTATATCACGTGGGTGAAAGGCTGGAAGTGGTAATGAACCCAAAGCACACGATTTCATTCAGCAAGTGACACATAGTAGAGAAAATTTGATTTTCTTGCACGCCCTCAATCAGATATTGTTCGTGTAGGAAATCTGTGCAAGATTGAGCAATGTTCGTTGGATTGAGTGGGGTCACATTCATGGCAGAGATTGTCTGGGAAAGTTGGCCAACGGACAACGTGACAACCGTTGGATGGACAAGATAGATCGATGGTCTAGGATTAACCCGACCGCAAAAGCTCTGTGGTTGAATGTCCCTAACTGTCAGGGTTATATTGCACATAGGTGCGCCCAACAGTTATGGTAATGACTAACGACTACCTATAACAATCAACCTGGCGAAGTGGCTAAAGTTTATCAGATGTGCTAAGTTTAGTTGAAGTGAGGTGCAGTTGCTAATTTTGGCGGAGACACCATATAAAAGCACACACAAAGTAGTTTTACAGGGGGATTCCAGAGAGATTTAGTCAGAGAGACAGAGGCAGAGTTCGAGAGTTTGAGAAACTCAAAGAGAGTGAAACAAACCTATTGAAGTTGATGGAATAGTCTGTAACAACTGAAGAGGTCATCTTCGTGGAAAATTCCATCTAAGAAGATTGATTCTGGAGTTCAGAGCCACCAGAGGTTGGAGGCAGTTGCAGGAGCTATCAGAGCTCATTCTCAGTGATCCAATAGTCAATTCTGACTATAAAGGACCTCATGAATCCATTATAGGGATTTTCATAAGCATCTGAAGACTTATAAGGGCCAAGAAGATACAGAGAAGTTTTAGGCAACAAATGATCAAATGATCGTTGTAGGTGTCTGATGTGTACTAAAGAGAGAAGAAGGAGTTCTAGAGATATTTGAAGAATTTTGAGGGAGTTAGAGCCATCAAGAAGCTCAAGTCAGCTTAGTGCACTAATTGAAGGAATCAAGTCCAAGGAAGCTCAGATCTATCTGTGGAGTAAGGACAACCAAGGATATATATGGTAATCTAAGCCCATTGGTTGAGTTGTTAACCTTTGGAGTTGAGTGTGGAACTTGTAAAAGAAGTTTTACCATAATCCCAAAGCGCCAAGTCAAGTTGACAAGAGCTCAACGAGACGTAGACCATGATATCAGGGTGAAATGCTAGATTATATTGTGATTGTCTATTTGTTGCATTCACTGTTATATTTTTTACATCATAATAAACAAATAAGCACTTAAACAGTATAAACAAAGACATACACCTAATTCAAGTACTTAATTCCACAATTGTCAACATAAGCTAGATCATATTATTGTTAAGCTTTGGAGTGGGAGGTTCTTGTAATAATTTTGGTCATAAGGAAATAGATTGCATAGCATATGTAAAAAATGACTATAGGAGGAATAGGAGAAGGGGATCATATAATATTTCAAGGAATGGTTGTCTAAGCAGTGATCTTAGAAGATTTAATGATAATAATGTCAAAAATTACAATTCATTTTCCTTCTTATTAGATCATGCTGAATTTTTCAAGAGCAACAATTTTGGGCACAAATCTCATGATTGTAGAAACGGTACATTAAGGCTTCCAAATCGAAGCAAAGACGAATATATTGTTACACATAGAAATCAAAGAGAAAAGATATGGAGAAGGACACAAGAGGAGTAGATAGAATGTGGTCTAGCTCTATTTGTTTAAAACAAAGATATTGATGGTATATAGACAATTGGTGTTCAATTCATATGACATGGATAGAAGTAAATTCCTCTCTCTAAAGGAATTCAAAGGAGGCAGTATCACCCTTGGAAATAATTTTTCAAGAATGATGATTGGAAAAAGAAAAATTAATCTTGATGATGGAAGGGAAAAGACTCACAAGATTCTATTGATTAAAGGTCAAAAGCAAAATATACTTAGTGTAGGTCAAATGGTTAATCAAGGGTATGATTTCACCTTCAATTCCAAAGGATGTGAAATAAGAAAATCATATTAATGAAGATTAGCAATAAATGTAATCAAATCTCCAAAGAACATATATTCCCTCAATATTATTATAAGAGAGAAAACTCCTCTATGGGAGTAACATTCCTAACAACTCATCAATAAAAAACAAAGTACGATATTACATCACATTAAGAAGATGAGAACTTTTGAGAGTTGCACTAGAAGAATGGTGAAATGGAAAGGTTGTGGGTTATGAATCAACAACAAAAAGTGAAGTTTATGATGCATTTCAAATAACAATATTGCATAATTTTAGGGGAACATCCCTTTGATGAAAAAAAAAGTTGTAGAAATGGAGAAGTTATTATTAGGCGAAGTTTTATTGTAGTTAAAGGAGTCAAATTGCATACAAAAGGAAGCATAGGCTTGGAGGGAGCAATCCCAAAAAGAATAAGTAAGAGGAAGATCAAGTATGGGGGGGCAGAATCAAGAGCAGAGCTATAGAAGAGGAAATGTTACACGTATGAAAGACAGACATAGTCTTGATAAGGGGAGCCTAGTTGTAGACAAATGAGAAGAAATCAGATGAAGTAATTGTTTTGTGTTAACATCTCAAGGGTAGAAATTGTAGCTAGAAGTAAAGAAAAACTTCTTGCCATTAATACCAAAGGGGGAGAATATGTAGACATAAGGAGAGATTGCAGAAGGGGGGGAATTTCAGTTACTAAGAAAATTTGTAGACAAAATAAGAGTTACAGATAAAGAGAAGAATCCCTTTTCCATTGATATCAAAGGGGAAAAAGTTGCAAGCATAAGGAGAATTACAAACAAGGGGAGTTCTAAAGTTTATTGTAGAAATGACTAAGGGTTGCCATTAATGAAAAACAAGGAGATTGTTGGAAATATTGTTTTCATTGATGTCAAAGACAGGGGAAGACTAGTTATGTCTAAGATAAAGATTGGAAAATGAAGATTGTTTGAAATATTGTTTTTGGACTTTTGATGTCCTAATTGGATACCCTATCTTTGAAGGTATTTTCACTCTAATTACCTAGCTCAAATGGGAGCATAGGATATATGGTTGTAAATCTTATTATGAGACATTTCCAACAATATATGGTACTCCTGGTAATTACATGGGAATAAGGAGATATGAAATATTTCATCAAGATGACCCAACCAAAGTGCAAGCAAGCCGACCCAACCATTTTTACAAGTCAATCCCATAAGTGAATGTATAAGAACTATATAGGGAATATGAGTATATTTGATCTCCAATTCATTGAAGAATGGATTGAGGTCACAGGAGGAGCTAAAGAATATTCCTTTGGCTAATTCTTGGAGTGTAGAGGTGGAAGTAAAAAAATGTGATTTATAGGGTGAACAAGTCATCTTGGAATTTTCACTATAACTTTTGTTTTGGGACATTTTAGAACATGAAACTTGGAGGATATAACCAGAACATCGTCATGTACCTATAGTTAAAATTTCAAACCTTGATTATATAATTTCATAAATATTCTCTAAGAAGTTAAGCTTCCCAAATACTCTTGAAATATTCTTCAAACAGGCCAACTTCGAATTTTCGTTATAACTTTTGTTCTACAATGTATTGGATCATGAAACTTAGAGATTACAAATAGAATATTGTCATGTAATTGCAGTTGAAATGTAATAACCCTAGTGAAAATTCCATCTAAAAATATATATATATATATATGGCCATGGTGATGGGATATGTATTCCAAGTTGAATGGTCGGGGGAACATCCTAGTGGGTGTTGATTTGGTTTATTACTGCTAAGGAAATTGGCAAAGACAATGACTAAGGCTTTGGAAAGGAGTGAGGCATTAATTGACATTTTATTTATGAAAATAATGGAAATTAGGAGAAAAGGAAGGTGAAAGGTCACATGTTTCATTGGAGGATGAAATTGAAGGAATAATGGAAAATGAAGAAAATAGAGGCCTCATTAATAAAAAGGCTTCTGAGGATCAGTGGCTAAGATTTTGACAAGTTTTGGTGGAGCTCACATATATTATCTCTCCCTCTCATATTCTTGGAGACTTAGAGTTTCCTTGGAGCACCCTTGGAGGGTGTGGCGTACTTGGATTCTTGGATCAAGAAGGCAAAGGAAGAGCAGGAAAGCACAAGACGACATCGGGATCAGTGACTACAGTGGGATTTTCTTGCAAGTACTGAGTTGCATGTATGCTTCCTTAACTATTTTTGGTATGCATGGCATATGCATGTGGATTTTTGTTTGTGATCTATCATTGCCATGGAGAATGGTCAGAATTGACAGTGGATTGCCTAGCCTTGCCATCTCTTGGATAGCCATGGTGATTGTGGGTTTAATTTCATTGTTTGATTTTGGTTGGTTCTCATGTTTCCTTAGCTTGGGTTGAGTTACTAGTCCTAGAAGCCCTGGTTGGACAAACGCTCTGGAAGCCCTGTAATAGATTAGGTTGAGTTACTAGTATTGAAAGCCTTGGTTGGACAAATTCTTGAGAAGCCCTTGGTGGGTTGAGTTACTAGTCCTGGAAGCCTTGATTGGACAAATTCTTTGGAATCCCTGTATAAGTTATAGGTTGAGTTATTAGTCATGGAAGCCTTGATTGGACAAACACTCTAAAGTCCCCAGAAGGTTGTGATAGAGACCAATCTGATGATGGTTTTGGTGATGTCCAACCAGGTGGTGGAATCACTATTTGATGGGTTGAGGTGGATGGCCTCTGGAAGCTCTGGATGGGTTTTGATTGATGTGTTCCATGAGATCCCACATTCATACTTGGAATATGGCACAGGGGTGAATGGTTGAAGAGATATTTGGCTCAGCCATTCTGCGGTCGAGTGGAACATGTAAGTCCCATCCTAGGTTTGGATTTTGTATCATTAATGAAAGGCTATATCTCCTTGTACTTCTATGAGAATTTTGATGGATTATATGTGGTCTACATGTTTGTACTTTCATGAGTATTTCTATTGCTATTATGTTGGTTATGTATGTGTTTTATGACAACAACTATGTATGTCTTTCACCATGTTTTTACTTGTAATTGAATGATCAACATGTCTATGACCTAATGGATGGAATGGTAGTTGATGTGTTGAGGCGTCAATAGTTCTTAGAGATTCTCAGCTAAGTATGATACCCCTATGCTCAGAACTGTTATTTACACCTGTTGTTTACATATTCATGACATGTTTCACAAAATTCTTGTCATGGCTAGTACGGGTCCAGTAAAGGTTTCATTCAAGCATTTTCTTTAGTACTGTCATTTCCATGTTATTTTAATATTCAAAAGGTGTCATGAAATTCTAGGTAGTGACCTGGGCTCTAGGCCTAGAAAGTAACTCAAATCTCGGGGATGTTGGCATAGCACCGACTAAATGAGTTGTTGGATGTTGGCAAGAAAGCTTGTGAAGAGAATTTGGGTTTTTGGATGTTGTCATGCCTATAGCATGAGAGCGGCTGAGGCTTAAGTTGTCCAAAAGCTAAGTGGGACCCAAGGGAAAGTTTTTGAAAGTGTTGGATTGGTTCTGAGGGTCTTGAAGCTGATTTTGAATGTTTGTATGGTGTGTTTCTATCGGTTCCACTTCCTTAACATGACTTAGGAGGTCGAATCATATCATAGTGGCCTCTCATTGCATGTTTACCCCAGTTGGTCAGTTTCTTGGGTAGATGTGGGAGGAGGGTGTTACAAAGTGGTATCAAAGCATGGTTCACCCCACGGACTAGATGGGTTGTGTGTTGGTCATGCATACACGTCGATTTCATGTGTGTTTCTTATGTATGTAATCCATGTTCTTGTTGCATTTGCATGGTGTTAATCATGGTTGTAGTGATGTCACCGTGTGAAAATTGAAGGTGTTGTCGTGGAGTATGTATTCATGTGTGTATGGTTGATTATGCATTGTTATGCATGTTAGTGTTCACATATTCTCAAGTGCACATGATGTGGTTGTTGTTGTCATGCATGAGGTCATTTTTTATGTAGTTGATATGGTCATGCATTGATGACTAGACCCTAGCTAGAATGATGTGTATATGGTTTTGTACTCATGTGTTATATGTCTATATGCAATTGTTATGCATGCATGGTCTTGGTTATAGTTATGCATGAAATGTAGGTAAAACATGCCTTGTGAAGTCATGGTATGAAATTTAGTTCATCATGATTCTATTGGTTTTATGATGTTAATGTGTTGACTAAGATAGAGCAGGAGGTGCAAATCATCATAAGGGGGTTGCAACATCAAAATTTGGGATAAGAGCATGTCGTCATACAGGTTTGGATGTTGGGCATGCGAGTAAGTAAGTTAAGGATTGTTATATGCATTAGGTTTATATACATTAGGTTTATGTACATGTATTTTGATGTTATGGTTACATACATGATAGATGTTAGTTAGTTAGTATAGTCATATGACATGTGTCAGATAGTCAAGAATGATAGTAACCTTTGGTTCTATGCATTTCTATTGTTGTTTTATGTTATATAACTTGATGATTATGTTATATGTTGTTGATGAGTATATTATAGGTTAGCTTGTTGTTGTTATATTATAGTTATCTTGATGATTATTGTCATTACATTTAAGATCTTGATGTTGTATGTATCATACTAAGTTGGATTGATCTATGCAAATGGTTAGGGTTATGACATTCAAGTAAGATTTAATATGATGTGATATTATGTTGTGCTAAACTGTATTGATTATGCAAACAAGATAGCCTCCCCTAAGACACATTAAGGTATGAAATTTCTTATGTCATCTACTTTTTTCTTGATTTTTTGATTATGTCGTTTATTTGGTGTTTGAGTGTTTGGTGTCTATTATGTCATCTAGTTGATTTATCTAACATGGTATGTTTGTGAGTTGTTTGAATGTTTGATTAATTGCATGATATGAGTATGTGTTTCATGAATAAATGATCTTGTTTTAAGATGGTTGTACTAATACATATGTGTTGAGACAGTTGATATGTACATGAGTGTAGTAGGTGAGAGTTGTAGCACTATGTCTAGTGACTATGAGTTGACTATGGATTAGGACATTATTGTTAGTCTTGGTAAATGTTGATTCCAAATTGATAGATATGATTGTCTTGATATTTGGAACATGTGGTTTAGATGTGTGAGCAGTTTCAGGAAACGTGCTTGGTATTAGTGTGACAAGGTAACAATTGATGTGTTTATATAACTAACAATGGGTGATGTGGCACTACATAGTAAGCCTTGATTGCAACAAGGTAAAAGAAAGGAATTTTACAAGAATTCCTTTGGCTATGTTTGGAAACCCTAACTTCCAAATGAATGAGTGCTTTGCATACAGGAAGTCTTCTTAACCTTGATTATATGAAATTATGTGGATATGTGCTATATTCATGAACATGTAATTGACAAGTATATTAGCTAGTCTCTAGTTACATTTGTCAAGGGTATTGGAGTCCTTTGAAAGATCGTGTGGATGTATTCAGTTGCAAGAAAGGTGCTTGGAACAACAAGGTAAGGTAACTAGTATGTTGTTATGTTTATTTATGCACTAACAATTGTGTGTTTATGGCAATATGATGCAGAGGATTACATGGCAAAGAGACTGCCATGAAATTATGAAGAAGGCTCAGGTTGAGGCACAAGAAACCATGGGGATTGAGTCATGGTTTCTAATGTTAGTCTTGTGATTTTGGTCCTTTTGATTTGTTTGTGCTTGATTGGCAATTTTGTTATGTCTAGTGCATAATCATGCCACTTTGTTGTCACATTGTTATTGATTTTCATGGCCTTCTTCTTATTTGTTTCTTGGTTTTCTTTTATGTTTTGAGTCTTGGGAATTGGTTGGGAAAAGAAGAAAGTAATGGAGCTCGGGGAGAGTTGTGTGGTACTTGAAAGGTAATGTAAGATTCAAATGAAGCTCAGTGCATGAGTAATCGCAGTGAAAGGTAAGACTATGACAGTCGGTAGGACTGGTTGGGTCCATTGCAGTAAATGGACGACGGCACTACATACATGAGAAGGGTAACTAGAAAAGGTAAAGTAAATGGACCCAAGGTGTTAGATGGTTTGATCAAGTTGGGAGTGATGGTTCTTAATGTTGTGCATGTTGTGCACAAATAAGGAAGTTCTCTTAACCTATACCTTATGTTATCTGGTAATTATGTTATGATCATGATTATGCTGATGTTTATATATGTATACATGTATGTATGTTTGTCATTGTCTGATACGATGATGATTGTTTTATGCTAATGATTATATATGTATCTATGTATCTATGTCCCTGTTTGACAAGGTTGTCAAAGATCATTTATGTGGAGGAATGGTTTCTTATGCAAGTGAATGGAATGAAGAGATTCTTGGTTCATGAGGAATCAAGTGGGAAGAGTAGCCTGACACATCTACGAGGTCAGTATCATGTGGTTATGAGTTGATATTATGTGATTATATTATGTCTATGTTATGGATAGGTTATACCAAGGGATGTATCAGTAGAATGAAAGTCATGTGGTCTCTAGCATGCTAGGATATGCATGGATGGTAGAGAGACACTAGAAGCAAGGTTGCTTGGTAAAGACAATGTGGTTTTGGATGTGTGGTACTATTTTTGTGCATATGTTGTATATGTTGTATATGTTGCATATGTTTTGTTGTGTGCATGCGGTGTTGTGTATATAGTGTGTGTGTACATGTTGTTTATGCAATGTTATGTACATGGTGGTAAACATAGAGTTGTGTGAATGTTGCATATGCAGTGTTGGGTATAGACGGTGCTATGTACATTATGGATATGCGGTGTTGTGTGCATATGGCACTATGAACATGTTGTATATGCATTTTTATGTACATATGGCATTTTGTGCATGTTGTACATATGGCGTTATGTACATATGGTGTTGTGTACATGATTGTACAAGTGGTGTTGTGAGCATGTGGTGTTGTGTACATGTCGTACAAGTGTTGTTGTGTGTAGGTAGTGTTGTGTACATGTCGTATATGTGGCATTGTGTACATGTGGTGTCTTGTACATATCGTGCATGTAGTACTATGTACATGTGGTATTGTGTACACGTTGTACAGGTGGAACGATATACATGTGGCATTACGTACACACTATGTAGGTGATGTTGTGTACATGTGATGTTCAACACACATTGTGGTGATGGTGCTTTGTACATATGGTACTGGTCTAAATGTGGCATTGTGTGTGTATCGTACATGGTGTGTTGTGTACATGCGGTACTATGTATGTGCATTATGTAGTAGTGGTATCATGAAATGTGTATTCCTTATGTTGTACTCTGTGTAGTACATGTATTTTGTTCTATTGTACGTCAGGTGTAGGTAGTACAAGTATTGTGTGGCATTGTACATTGGGTATAGATGTATAAGTTGTGTTGTATGTCGAGTGTATGTGTATGCATTTGTGGTGTCACACGTTGTGTGTGGATGCATGTCTTGTGATGAACATTATATAAATATATGTGTTATGTTGTGTTGTACACCGAGTATAGGTGTATGTATTGTGTTTTGTTGTACGTTGGGTGTAGGTGTATGTGTTGTATGTTAGGTGTAGATGCATGTATTTCATGGTGTTGTGTGTCGTGTGTGGTTGTATGTGTGGAATGTACACTATGTTGGCATTATGATGCATGTGTTGTACTTTATGGAAACCCACTTATAGCAGAATAACTCACCTGTATATGGTAACTATATGAATATATGTATCTAGATGAATCCACTAGAGAGATATCAGATGTGACAGAATGCATGATAGTTGTGTTTACAGATATGACAAAATGCAGGGCAGTTCAAAGGAATCAGTTCAGAAGTAATGTACAAAGGCAAATCACATTATAACAGGTCTATTCAGAAGGAACAAAGTAATGATACAAAAGAATAGGATGAAGTAGCAAAAGACTACAGATTAGAATCAAGAAGTTGAATAGAAAGGACATTTTGAGGTACATTAAGTTGTATACGCGGGTTCACTTTGTCCAAGAAGCGTATACATCCGGGTTAATAGAACAAAAGGAGCATATAACGTATACATGCACTTTCACAAAAGGAAAAGCGAGTACATGTTGGAAAACTAAGTTTTTGGTCCGAGGTATTTGGTCCAAGGTATTTTGATCCAAGGTACTGGTCCAAGGCATTTGGTCCGAGGTATTGACCCTAGGTATTTGGTCCAAGGTATTGGTCCTAAGTAGTTTTGGTCCATGGTATTGAGAAATACCTAAAACTATATAAGGAAGACAAGATCATTAGGCCAGGAGTGTGCAAGTATTGAATATCTATGAAGTGTGAGATCTAGTATGCAGGTTATCGGCTTATGGTGCTTTGCTTGATCTGAACCAAGGATGAACCTTAGCGATTGATGAGGGATAATATCTAATGATGGGTCGAGATCTTAAGGCTTGAAATGAATTATCATTATGTGATTTGATCATGTATAGTCTAGATTTGAATACTGATGCATGTGTTATTCTCTAAATGTTATGATCTGGGTATGATTGAAGTCTGGAATAGCTGCAAAATTATGAAATAATATTTGCATATATGTACGTTGGTTGGCTTTGATAAAAGCGTGTATATACGCTGGTTCAACACATCTCAGTAGCATATACATTATGAAATATGATATTTGAAGTTGCAGTTGGATCTAGCTGTTGTTGCATAATTCTAGGTTCTTCTCTGTGTTCTAGTGACTGCGTTTTGACGACAGTATACTGAATGTTCAGATTGATTGATTGTGATTTTCTTCATTGACGATGGGCTTTCTGTGATTCATTTGTGGGTGATTCAAATATTAATGATTGATTTTCAATGATTGGTTAATGCAGATGTATTTGATGGTTGTATTGCAGTGGTGATTGATTTTGAGCTTCAATGTTGGTGATGGGTCCAGTATGAAAATTGGATGAAACGAGGCCTTCATGTGTGTTGTTGTGTACCAAGAGCATCCAGTCTGAAAATTTATGAAACGTGGTACCTGGAGGAAGAAAGAAGGTCGTAGCCTTCTGTAGGTCGGTGCCTACGTACTAGTAAACATATTGGCTAGTACAAGAGCTAGGGGTTGTAGCTCCCTTCCAGTAGAAGCTAGAGAATGAGAGAAGGTTGTAACCTTCTGCAAGTAGAAGCCTACGTAATGGTATGAGTCTACACCAATACAATATTGTAAACAGATTTTCTTATTATTAAAAAGAAGACAAAGACAACAGCAACAGGTGGTTTTCACCCACATTAGGTTTCCACCTTAAATCTTGGTGTTCATGTGTGTTGCTTATGTGTGATGGTTCATTCTATTATTAATTGCACATGGTTATTGTTTAATGTTTAATAAAGTATTGATGCACAGATTAAAGATCAGATATGATGAATTAACTTAATTATATGTTCACTAGATATACATTGGTTGCCTTAAGAATAGTTGTGTGCACACGCAAGTTTCCTTCACTGAAGTAGCGTATATAAATTTGATTATGGAAATGAAAAATTATTGAGTTGCAAATAATAATTCACCCCCTCCCCCACCCTCTCAGTATTATTTCCAACAATTGGTATCAGAGTGGGTCCTTTGATAGAAGCTTGATCGCTTGAAGGAGATCCGTAGAAACAATGGGAAAGAAGAAAGCACCTCAAAAGAAGAAGGCATCTCAAAGGAACTATGACAGTGGGAGAGTTGATTGGGGATTATGTGGAAGCAACTCTTCAGATTCAGAATCACCTCAGAATGAAGATGAACAAGCAAAAGAACTATCGGGTATGAATTTGTTATCCTTTGGTGATACTTTTCCCTGTCCATTTGAAGATGATGAAAGTAGCAACGAAACATTTGAATTTTCTCTTATGGGTGAAAGAGAAAGATATCAAATAGAAGCAGAATTTAAAAGGCTTACAGACAAAATTAGAGATTAATAAGATCTATTGGACAAAAGGGAGTGCGCCTTCAAAGAAGAAGCTACCAAACTAAAAGCTCAACTAGAGGAAGGAAGCAATTCAAGGAAAAGGAATATCAATGTCAAAAGCTACAGGATGAAGTGACATCATTAAGAAATGAAGTAAATAAAAGGAGCACAACAATCAAGAAACTTAAAGAGATCCAGTTACTATGAAAGTATTGAAGCTAAGATCCTCTCTCTAAAAGAAGATCTTGAAAAATCAGATAAGCAGAATGAAGAACTACTCCAAGCTCTTGAAGAACAAGAAAACAAAGTTCTCGAATTAAGGCAACAGATGGAAGAAGGAAGAAAAGCTGAAGAAATCATGAAGAAACGGTATCTTGAAAAGGAAGATCAATATCAGGTTGAGGTAAATACCCTAAAAGGTAAATTAGAAGAAAATGATAAGTTTTTACGATTTCAAGATAGTACTAAGATTTTGGATGATATTATTACTATTCAAAGGTCTCCTACCATCAAAAATGGTCTTGGTTTTCATGAATATGTTGAAGGTGAATCTAGCTCACAAAGTGAGGCAAGGAACTCTAATGCAAAATCTGAAATGCTCGACAAGGAGATGAGAGGTCAACCCCATCAACAACCAAGGAAAGAAATTCTTCAAAGAAAATATCTTACTCCTAACTTGTGGAAGTGATAGTCCGGTATTTCCTCAAATGAATAATTTTGAATGTTTTATATGTCATAATTTTGGGCATGTTGCAGCGAGATGCGGAATTAGAATGGTTCAAGACCACCACATAGAAAGATCATCAACTTGCAGGTACTTTAAGGGATATTATTTTTCTTGCAATATGTTTGGTCACAAAGCCATTGACTGCTATAGAAGGAATATGAAACATGTAAGATGTTATGCATGTGATAAGTTTGGACATATAGCAAACAAATGCAGGAGAAATTTTTAGGAACCATAACAAAAGGAGAAAACATCATCATACTCGAAGATATGGAAGAAGAAGGAAGTACAATCAGAAAAATGTGGCATGACACAGTGTATAAACATAACAGACTCAGGGGGAGCTGAAATTGTGAAACTTAAATGTTTTAAATCACATACGCAAGTTTCATGAATACAAGTCGCGTATATACGTGAGTTAGAAGTTGCACAGTTGTGTATATGTGGTTTAAGGAAAAATGCAGTGGGACAGACTCAGAAAAACTAATTTGATATGATTCAGACAATTATCAGTTATCTTTTCTGTCGTGATGATAGATGACTGCAGTCTGTGGATGTTATTTAGAAGTACTTTTGATCCTCACAAGTTGTGGATAATTTGATGTATATCTAATTGATGATGATGCCTTGATACTTCTTACTAATATATGCAATGATCAGATCTAACAATGAATAGGTGGAACAAGTTCAGGGGGAGAACATGCTATGCTTCTAATAAAGTGTTGTTGGCATTATGTTTAGAAGTCTTTGGTACCTAATCAATGATGATGATGCTTATTTCGATAAATGATACATCATGCTATGTTACGGTTATGAGTTGCCCATGATAAAATCTCAGATGATACTTGGGATCACATAGTTGGTATTCAAATTAGATTTATAGATGATTGTGAATGAATTTTTGATGATGCATATAGTACAAATATGTTGCTTACATGGTAATCTTCATAAGGACAAGGAGAAGTACAAATCTTGAGTACACAACTTCATTGTTTGATGATGAGCCACTTATTTCTTTTATGTTGCTGTCATCATGCCTTCAAAGATGCATAGAATTCATATGGTGCAGTTATGATGCAGGATTCCTATAGTTCTTGGCTCTCACATGGTTGAGGATTGTTGTTGTTGATGATATCAAGAAATCTTGACAAATTACCATGAGCTCATGGTTTGCTAGATACATATTGCTATCTCTTTGATGGATATACAATATGTTGGACACATGGATGATTACTTAAGTTGCATATTGATAAATATTGTTGGTTGGCCAAGAGAATGACGTTATTGCAAGTCACATCAAGACATAGTTATTTGAAGACATGGATATTCGAAGACATGGCTTACTTAGACACATAATGATGATGAGTGCTTACCTTATGATGATAGGTTGATACTCACATATGTTGATTGATTCTTATCAGATGTGGGATGTTCCCTAGTGATGATACATGGTTGATATATTAAGGGTTCTTGTGAAAGATCATGCAATTCTTGATGATGATGTGATGGCTATGGTATTTCCCACATATGATATGATGAGAATGATTTTGTATGACATATGCAGAGTTGATTCATGGAAGGTTATGATAAGGCTCTTTCTACTAAGGAAACGAAGCAAGCTGATCTTGATGAGATCAAGAGGATGAGTTGATATCTATATGCAGACATTCTTTGTCACAGGTTGATGATATTTACACTATCGTATCTTGGGAACTAATGATGGACATATACAGGTTGCTGGTATGGATGCTATTGACAGATGCTTATGGAGAAGATCATACATGGTGTGTGATAGTTGCTGATGACTATCATGATCTTGTTTAGATATTGGTCTCTGTTATAAATGTCATGTATATCATTTGATGTAAAAGGCATATCAAGACCCATGATGTAATAATTTATGTAGTTCAGTCATGTATAAACAATTGATATATCCCCACTTGGTTGGGTGGATGAGTCAAGTTTGGTTTATCTCCACTTGGTTGGGAGAATGGATGTATGTAGGAGTCATTGATGATAGAAAGGTCAAACTCACATAGTTGAGTTATAAAGTCATGTTTTCTTCTTGAAAATATTTGTATACTCTGCATGTGCTCAAGGGGAGCATGGATGATACAGTATATCTCAGCATGAACAAAGGGGGAGTTTTTTCAGAGAATTCAACATGTGCTTAGGGGGAGCATGATCAATGCTTATATTCATTTGTTTGCCCTTGATATCAAAGGGGGAGAAAATCCTAGTCCACCCTTTGCCCTTGATGTCAAAGGGGGAGAGTATTTTGGTGTTGCTTATTATCTCTAACAGTTTCTACAGCTTGCAGTAATCAACACCAATATGGTTGCTATCAAGTCCAAAGGGGGAGATTGTTGGAATTATGATGCATGTGTTGTACTTGATGGAAACCCATTTGTAGCAGAAAAACTCTCTTATATATGGTAACTAGATGAATCTACAGAAGAGATATCAGATGTGATAGAATGCGTGGCAGTAGTGTTTACAGATGTGATGAAATGCAGGGAAGCTTCAAGGAATCAGTTCAGAAGGCAACTTACTTAGATGAGAGATCACAGTATAGTAGGTATATAGCAAAGAATTAGAGTACATACTACAAATAATGAAGAAAGATAGGTATATGCAGGTTTTCCTTGACCAAGCCGCGTATACACACAGGTTCATTGAAAAAAAGGAGCGTATATGTATACACACACTTTCACAAAAGGAAATGCACGTATATCTTTGGAAAACAAGTTTTTGGGTCCAAAGTATCTGACCCAAGGTATTGGTCCATGGTATTGGTTCGAGGTATTTGGTCCAAGGTATTGGTCCTAAGTGGTTTTGGTCCATGGTATTGTTGAAGGCCTAAAACTATATAAGGATGAGAAGATCATTAGGCCAAGTGAAGCAATTATTGAATATCTAATGTAGTGTGAGAGAAAGTATGTAGGTTATGGGTTTTTGATGTGAACTAAGGATGCACCTATAAGGCTGATGAAGGTTGATGGACTAGAATCATGAAGGCTTAGATGTATTAGCATTATGTGGTTTGATCTTGAACATTCTAGATCTGAATATTGACGCATGTTTTTATTATGTAAATGTGATGATCTAGGTTTGAATGAAGTCTGAAATAGTTGTGATGCTTTAAGGTAGCATTTCTAGATTTGTACACAGGTTGGCTTTGGTAAAACAACATATACACATTGGTTTAACATACAAAAGTAGTGTATACATCACAGAATGGAATTTGCAGATAAATACACTGGTTCCCCTTGGTAAAAGGGCATAGACTTGCTAGTTCGGCTTATGGATGTGGTGTATATCTTCTGAAGTATGATCTATAAGGGTATTGTTTGCTGTTGTATTGTTCAGGGTTCTGCATTGTGTTCTGGTGACTATTTTCTGATGACAATATTCTGCATATTCAGATTGGTTGATTGTGATTAGCTTCAATGTTGATGGATGAAATCTAATGATGGATCATGATCATAATGACTTATCATTATGTGATCTGATAATGGATGGGCTAGATTTGACTAACACATGTTTTATCCTCTATGTGTGATTATGTCTGAACCCTAGAAGTGCAACAAAGCGTTTTTAGATCTATATGTTGGTTTGCTTCAAGGAAGTTGTGTATACACACAGGTTGGCTCCTGCCAAATAGCGTATACTCTCTGAAGCATGTTTTTAAGACTAGAACTGATTCTGAATGATAATGTAGTGATCTGAACTCAGATCTATGTACTAGTTACAGTGATCTGTCTGTTCTAGCTAATTGATTGAATTTGATTAAGTTTGAATGAATACTTGATTCAGTCGTGTCAGAGGTTCAGTAAGTGTTTGACTCAGTTGTGTCAGATATTCATAGATTGTTAGTGATTGATTCAACTCTGGTTGATTTAGAAAGTGATGATTGATTTTCAGTGATTATTCGATGCAGATGTATTTGATGGTTGTAGTGATTTTGAGATTCAATGTTGTTGATGGGTCCAGTATGAAAATTGGATGAAACGTGGCCTTCAAATTATGGTGTTGTGTTCCAGGAGTATCCAATATGAAAATTTATGAAACATGGTACCTTGAGGAAGAGAGAAGGTTGTAGCCTTCTATAGGTCGGTGCCTATGTGCTAGTTAACATATCAGCTAGTACAAGAGCTAGGGGGTTGTAGCTCCCTTCTAGTAGAAGCTAGAGAACGAGAGAAGGTTGTAGCCTTCTGCAGGTAGAAGCCTATGTACTGGTCTGAGTTTGCACCTGTACAATGTTTAAATAGATTTTCTTATTATTAAAAGAAGACAGAGATGATAACAACAAGTGTTTTTTACCCATATTGGGTTTCCACCTTACATCTTGGTGTTCATGTGTGTTACTTATGTGTGATGGTTCTTTCTATTATTAACTGCACATGGTTACTGTTTAATATTTAGTAAAGTACTGATGCTCAGATTAAAAATCAACATATGATGAATTAAATGAATCATTAGTTTGCTGGATATACTCTTGTTTCCTTAAACACAGTTGCGTGCATACACAGGTTACCTTCATTGAAGTAGCGTATATGAAATTGAGTATGAAAAGAAAAAGATTATTGACTTGACTAATATTGATTCACCCATCCCCCCCTCTCAGTATTATTTTCAACAATACCGCATAGTGGAGCTTTATAATACAACTCATTATAGTATTTACAATGATCATCCCACTGAGTGCCAATTCATATGACATTATGATAACATAACCACATGATAGCGTAGTAACATAACTACATAATCATAATAACATGATACCCATAATGCATAGTGGACCTCTATAAAACAACTCGTTATGGTATTTACATCCATACACAGGGTACATATAAAAACATCAAATAAATAATATAATATATATATGTATAACCAAAACATATGCCAAATCATATACTAAAACATATATCAAACACATACTAAGACCATGTCTAGGCATATATCAAAACATCATATAGAGTATATCAACTATCATAAAGCATATATCAATCACCATAAAGAATATAATAAACCAACATAAGAAAATACTAAACTACCATGAAGCATATACCAAGCCATCATAACAAAATACTAAACCACCATGAAGCATATACCAAGCCATCATAATAAAATACTAAACCACCATAAGAAATCACTAAACCACCATAAGAAATCACCAAACCACCATATCAAAGTTGCTTTGCCTCAACTGGAAAACAAGGAATGATATATGGCCCACATCTGATCTGCCATCTCCCATGTAGCTTCATCAAGCCCAAAGTGCTTCCATTACACTTTAACTTGCTCGATTGCTCAGTTCTAGAGCATGAGATCCTTTTTCTTCCATACACACTGAGGCTCCAGCAGGAATTCTCCATCTGGTTCCACCTACAATATAGACCAGTCAATTACATGATCAAAATATTTAACATACTTCTTAAGCAATGAGACATGGAAAACATTGTGGAATTTCATTGTTGGAGGTAGTACAAGTTGATAGGATACTAGCCCAATCCTTTCAATGATACTGAAGGGTCCACAAAACCATGGTGCCATCTTAGCACATGAGCCAATCTACAAGGATCTCTTCTTCGGTTTGATGCACAATTATACCTGTTCCCCAACCTGAAACTCTTTGAACAACTCGTTCCTGTATGCATAACTCTTTTGCCTATCTTGTACTGCCTTGAGATTCTTCTTGATCATGTTCATCTCATGTTCAATGTCTACCAACATATCTGGTACAATCAATACTCTTCTAACTGGATCACTCCAACTAATGGGAGTGTTACAACTTCGCCCATACAATACCTCAAAAGGACTCATCCTCAATGAATCCTGGTAACTATTGTTGTATGAAAACTCTACCAAAGGGAGATACTCTTCCCACTTCCTCTATTGATGCATCACATACATCCTCATAAACATGTCCTCTAATATCATGTTGACACTCTTTTTCTGTCCATCTATCTGTGGATGATAAGTTGTGCTAAAGGCCAACTTTATGCCTAAACCTACAAATAACTCCTTCCAAAACTTGGAAGTGAACTTTTTATCCCTGTCCAATACAATCTTCTTTGGAACACTGTGTAGTCTAACCACATCTCAGATGAATACCTGTGCCACATCGCTAGCTGAGTATGTAGACTTCACTGGAATAAAATGCGTAACCTTTGTCAACCTATCCACAATAACCATGATGGAATCATGTTGCTTCACTTTCTTTGGCATACCTATGATGAAATCCATGGAAATGACCTCTCATTTCCATTCAAGAATAGGGATTAGTTGTAGCAATCCACTTGGATGTTTCACTCTACCTTCACTTGCTGATAATTGAAACATCTTGCCACAAATTTTGCTACATGCCTCTTTAGATTCAGCCAATAGTAATATCTCTTCATTGTTGTGAGTGTCTTCTGATAACTTGGGTGACCCAAATAAGGTTTCACATGAAACTCCTTCAATATCACCTTCTTGAGCTCATTGTTATTCGATACATATATCCTGTCTCAGAACTTGAATAATCCCTCTACTGTAAGACAATATTCCATGCCCTGTGCACATGCACCTGCACTTGTACCTGTACTTCCATTTGTACCTATACCACTACATGTACCTTTACATGTACTATCACACTGTTGAAACCTATGCACAATCTCCATATACTTGGCATCCTGTTGTCCTGCCTGTAAGATCCTATCCTAAAAATCTGTCCCATAAGAACTCATAGCTTCCAAGTGATGTATCTATATCCATCTACTGAGAGAATCTTCCACCTTGTAGTCTTTACCTTTGATGTACCTAATCTTGAAGTCAAACTTGCTGATCATGGCCAACCATATAGCTTGCGTAGCATTTAGATTCAACTAGTCAAACAAATACTTCAACCCAATGTGATTACTCATAAGCACAATCCGCCTGCAAAGAAGATAGTGGCTCCACATATTCAATGCATGTATAAGCACTCCCAACTCGAGATCATGCATCAGGTAGTTCTACTCATGTTCATTTAGTTTTCGGGGAATCATAACATACCACCTTTCCATCCTACATAAGGACTCCACCAAGTCCTCCCTTGCAAGAATTTGTACATACTACAAAATATTTGTATAGATCTATAATCTGTATCATTGGTGCATGTGTTAATAACTACTTAAGCTACTTAAATCTAGCCTCGCACTCTTTTGTCAATTCGAACTTCTTACCTTTCCTCTGCAAGGATGTAATGGGATAAGAAATATGCAAGAAGTTCCTGATGAACCTCTTGTAATAGCCTTCCAAACCCATGAAATATATCAATTCATCCACATTCTTAGGAGCTACCCATTCCATGATGGCCCTTATCTTCTCTGGATCTACTGCAATGTCTTCCTTGGAGACAACATGTCCCATGTAATGCACCTATGTGAAAGAAACTACACTTGCTGAGCTTAGCATACAACTGATTCTCCCTCAACAACCTCAACATTGCTACTAAATGTTCGGCATGCTCTTCCTCATTTTTAGAATATACCAGTATATTATCAATGAACACAATAACAAACTTATCCAAATATGGACGCAACACACTATTCATCAAACACATGAATGTAGCTAGAGCATTCGTTAAGCCAAATAGAAAAACAACAAACTCATAATGCCCATACCTGGTCCTAAACATAGTCTTGTATATATCCTCCTCTTTGATGCATACCTGATGGTATATGAATCTCAAGTCAAACTTTGAGAACACTGCTTGTCCCTTCAACTCATCAAACAAGTCATCAATCCTTGGCAAATGATATATGTTATTGATAGTCACTTTGTTCAACTGCCTGTAATAAATGCATAATTTGAGGGTACCATCTTTCTTCCTCACAAACAAGACTGGTGCACCCCATGATGATACACTTGGTCTAGTCTATCCCTTGTCCAATATTTCCTTCATCTGCAACTTTAACTCAACCAACTCAAGTGTGCTCATCCTATAAGGTGCTTTTGATGTTGGAGCTGCCCCTTGAACTAACTTGATAGAAAATTCTACCTCGCTATGAGGTGGAAAATTTGTGATGTCCTTAGGAAATACATCTCCGAACTACTATAAAACTGGGTACTTTATCAGCACATCTGCATCCTCAACCTCCTTACCCTTATCACTAGAAATATGTACTACAAATAGCTTGCACCCTTTCCTGTAGCTACACTTTGCTTTCATAACTATCCATTGTAACTGATGTGGATTTCTTCTTACCTTGTAATAATATAAGTTCTCCATCGTCATCAACACACTCAATAGCCTTGTCATAGAAGTCAACCTTGGTTCTATGTATATACAACCAATCCATGCCCAATAACATATTGTATGAACCCAATGGTAAAACATTCAAATTTTCTGTGGTAGTCCTACCATTTAAGTCAAATGCACAAGCTCTTACCCAATGATGAACTCGTTTCTTTGTACCTATAGCCAACTGAACTAACCAAGACTCTACATGCAACCCCTTATTCAACCCACACTTATCCACCAAGTTAGGACTAACATAGCTATAATTAGATCTAGGGTCAATCAAAATAGAAATAACTTGATCACAAAGCTTACCATCCATCTCAATGATAGGTGCCTGATGCTCTGCCTGCCTATTTTCCATGGTTTCCTAGATACGAGGAATACTCTGTCCTACATATCCAACAGTCTATGCCTCCTATGCACTGTATATTTGAGGTCTACCACTCTAATGTTGTGAACAATCTCTCCTAAGGTGATCTTTACGACAATTCCAACAATGCATGGGCTCCTTACTCTTCTCATGAGGCAGATGCCCCTATCCTCAATCTAATGCATTGAAATTCTTAGGTGGTGCAGCATTCTGCTTGTTATATGTACTTTGTGGCCTTTCTCGTTTTTTATCCCATTTTCCTTTGTTCTTTACATTACCTCTCCAGTCTGGATTAGTCTCATTTTTGTGCTTTTATTATTCATAGAAATGTTTTTTCTTTCGAATGGCCTCCTCCAATGATCTAGGATCATAAAATTCAATCATATCTTTGAATGCAATTGGTAATCCACTAATGAATATTTGAATCTTAGCCTTCTCCTCCCTGAGGTAAGGCACATACCTCAATAGTTCTAAGAACTTACTGGTGTACTCATCATCTGTCATGGATCCCATCTTTAGTTCATAGAATTATTTTCCCTATCATCAAAGTACCTCTCTAATAAATGTTTCTTCTTGAATAGTTGCTCAAATTCACTCCAAGTTAGATCTTCCTCATTTATGTCCTTGACATTCTTCACATCTTCCCACCAGATGTCTGCTTTACCTTTAAGACTGAAGGTAGCCACTCTAGCTTTCATGTTCTCTAAGTAGTCATGCACCCTAATGAACTTCTTCATACCAAGAATCATGCCTCTGACTCCTGTGATCTATTTATCTTTCCATAAAAAGTAAATGGCTTCGATTTCTTAAATTCATCTAACAAATACCTCCTATCACTTCTCCTATAAGGATGATATCGATGACAATCATAGTTTCTATCTAGATTAGAACTAGAATCATACATGTGTCTATCCCTTCTCCTCTTCATAGTGTCTAGCAATCATCCATATCTAACTGTATCATCTCTATTTGATTGATGACCACCATGCGATCTACTACCATATGCCCCATTAGTTTTAACTTCCTTCTCATGACTGATTGGTAGTGTTCCTTGTCACTACAAATACGACAAGCTCTGAATTCTCTACTAACTTTTCGTGTGACTATATGGTTCTGCCATTATCTACCTAACAACTCCTTATCTCCTCCTTTAGGCTTCTCAGTGTCACTGCCAAGTTGAAAGAGTTCGCAACACCATAATGCTCCTTGGATTTGTAGGGAGAGTCTATGTAGTCAACCATCTTTCTAGCCATTTGATATTTCTTCCTGCAAGGCATAATATGTCAGATAAACCAAATCACAATAAACCAACATACCTTAGTATTGCTCGGGGAGGATACCTTGTTTGTAATATCACCAAATCAAAGTGATACATGTATAACATAATCAAAACAACAAATAGACATACACCAATAAATGTATCAACTCATAATCATCACTCTTACTAGGGTCCAATCATCAATGTAGGGCCATATAAAAAATGCATGCTATGACCTCATGCATGACAACAACCATTACTCCATTCTACACATTGCTACATGCAACTAGCAATATGCATAAGTAATTCCAAGTCAACTACACCTATGCATAAAGTGATAAAATGTTGTAACCAACCTACAAGACTGATAACATATAACCATATGAAACCAGTCACATGTTCATGAAAAATATGTTTCATGAAATGAATATCAAATTCTCCATGATAACCATAATACAACCCTAATCAATCATCAAACAAATGTAACAAGTAAATAAGTGTAAGAGATTCACATGAAAATGACATGCATGCATGACTAACACATATCCCATCTAGTTCGAGGGGTGAACCATGCTCTGATACCACTCTGTAACACCCTCCTCCGACATTACCCAAGCAACCGACCAGCCAAGGAAATCATGCGACGAGAGGCCACTATGATATGATTTGACCTCATAAGTCACATTAAGGAAGTGGAATCAATGGAAACACACCATACAGACATCCAACATCATAACCCAACCATCAGAAGATAAGTTAGCCACTCAAACAACCTATCCCTCAGTCCCACTATTGTTTTAGGTCTGTTGGGCCATAGTCGCTTTCATGCTATGGGCAAGGGAACAATTAGCAACCTAAAGTCACTCTCACAAGCTTGTCTACCAGCGACTATGGACCAAAATTGTTAGTGTTGTACTATCGAATCTGAGATTTAAGCCACTTTCTCAAGCTTAGAGGCTCAGACAATGCCCAAAACTGGTCCATCTCTTCAAATTAGTAAAGCAACATGGAAATCAAAGTACTAAAGAAAATACTTGTTCAAGATCTTGACTAGATCCCTACTAGCCATGACAGGAATTTCGTCAAACATATCATCGACATGTAATCTATAGGTGTAAATAACAAAGTTAAGTGTAGGAATCTCATACTTATCTAAGAATCACTATGAATCATTGTTCCCTTATGCCATTTGTCGCATTATCATCTCTTAGGTAATCGGCACATTATCCATTCACATACAAGTACAAACATGCTGAGAGACATACATGGCTGATGTCATAAAATGTGCACATAACCCAAATAATAGGAATAGAGATATAATAAACATATCAGCCATCAAATCCATAAATACATCAGTACCTTTGCACATGAAAATCAAGGGAATGGATTTCTCATTAATGAATGCAATGAACCAACTGGTGCTTCTAACCCGACTCAAGCTGAAGAGACTTATTCCATGGTCACTACTAGCCGCTTATAGTCCAGATTTTTTGGGGTTTTCTTTTTCCAATAAATGTTGGTTACATTTCTTCATGTATTTGTGCCAGTGACCAGCTTATGGATGAGTGCCACTGGAGTAGTTGGTCTAGCTCTAAACTTTATGTGCCTATGATTTTGTTTCTTAGAGATTCGTGCAGCAGAAGATACTGAATTTGAGACTTCTACACAAAAAATATTCTTCCTGAATGAAGGTATTCATGCTTGGATTACGGCTCAAGATCAACCTCATGAAAACCTTATATTCCCTTAAGAGGTCCTACCCCATGGAAACGCCCTTTAATGGAACTATAACTTTAGCTGGTTGTGATCAAGAAACCATTGGTTTCGCTTGGTGGGCCAGTAATGCTCGACTTATCCGTTTGTTGGGTAAAATGATTCGAGCTCACTGGCTCATGCCAGATTAATTGTATTATGGGTCGGAGAAAAGAACCTCTTCGAAATGGCTCATTTCATACTGTAAAAACCTATGTGAGATCTCATAGAACACATCAATCGAAAATCACCCAAGCCTTCCAGAGGCCATCCACCTGAACCCCTAAAACAATGATTCCACCTCATGGCCGGACATCAAAAAACCATCATCAGTTTGGTCTCCATCCAAGCCTTCCAGGGTTTCCAAAGCGTTTGTTCCAACCAAGGCTTCTAGGACTAATAACTGAACCCACAGCTGCCACCGAGCTTCCAAAGAATTTGTCCAACCAAGGCTTCTAGGACTAGTAACTCAACCCACCAAGGGCTTCGAGATCATTTTTCCAACGAAGGATTCCACGACTAGTAACTCAATCCAAGTTGTTATAGGGATTCTAAAGAATTTGTCCAACCAGGGATTCCAGGAACTAATAACTCAACCCAAGTTAAGGAATCACAAGAACCAACCAAAAATATGCAATGAAAGTAAATCCACAATCAACATTTATCTCCAGGAAATGGAAAGGCTATGTAATCAACTGTCGATCAAGGCAATCCCTCCATGCCAATGATAGATCACAACCAAGAAACCACATGCATATTCCATGCATGTCAAAACTAGTGAAGAAATCATACATGAAACTCGGTACTTGTAATAAAATATGATGTAGCTATTGATGCCTATGCCTTCTTATACTTTCTTGCTCTTCCTTTCCCTTCTTGCTCCAAAAATCCAAGTATGCCACACCCTCCAAGAGTGCTCCAAGAAAACTCTAAGTATCCAAGTGTATGAGAGAGAGAGAATAATGAGAGAGAGGTCCAAATATAAACTGACAAAAGGTTACCAACTGATCCTCAGAATCCTTTTTATGAATGAGGTCTCTATTTTCTTCATTTTCCATTATTTTCCTTCATTTTCCTCCTCACATGAAACCTGTGACCTTTCACCTCATTTTTCTCCCGATTTCCATTATTTTCATAAATAAATGTGCCAAAATGCCTTTTAATGCCTTAGTCATTGCCTTTTCTAATTTAATTAGCCATAAACAACCAAATAATAACTCCCTAGGATGTCTTGCCCAAGATTCATCTTGGGATAAGTGTCCCATTCATCCGTGGTTATTGTTTTTAAGTTTATTACATGGAATTTTCACCAGGGTTGTTACAACAGATTTTAGTCATGGCTCTTATCATGTTTGATGGTATATGAATGGTTGTTGAATGCATGACCTAATGGATGTTATTGAAACTACCATTAGAGGGAATTAAACCTTAATGATTCTCAAATAAGTTTCATATCTCTATGTTGAGATATGCATCAAGACCTATATATTTCATGTTCACTATGTGCTTGATAGGATGACTGTCATGGTTAGACCTAGTTAGGTCAATTACTAGTCTAAGTTTTATGTCATGGATTTTTCCTAGTATCATTTATCATTTCTGAAAGTATCATTAAGTTCCGGGCAGTGGTTTAGAGTCAGGCCCTAAAAGGTGGCTTAGATTTCAGGGTTGTGGGGTAAGAGTTGTGAAATGTAGTGTAGTCATTGGGACGCATGCTTATCAGAGTGAATGAAGGGTTACAGACATTAGATTTCCTTCTCATTAGAGCGACTAGTGTTGAATATCATTGAAAAAAAACATAACTCAAGGTTTTGGCACCTAGACTGGTTGTTTAGCTCCTAAGGGTCCTATAAAACCTAAAGGAAGGTAGTAAAGTTTCAAATTGTTGATTCCAGTTCCTTAACTATACTTAGGGAGTTGTGCCATGTCATGGTAGCCATACACTGATGTTTACCTTGGTAAAATGTTGAAAGTGGGTAAATGTGGTAGGTGGCGTTACAATTATGTTGACTTGTGAAATTAGACCCCATTGAGTTGCCCTTCGGGCCCATTTTTTTATAAAAAATTATAAAATTTTGATAAACTTGGAGAGAAAC
This sequence comes from Pinus taeda, assembly GCA_000404065.3. NCBI lineage: Eukaryota > Viridiplantae > Streptophyta > Pinopsida > Pinales > Pinaceae > Pinus > Pinus taeda. The sequence goes on from APFE031439680.1 coordinate 41,111, forward strand.
ATTTGAAGGCTAAAATGGCTTTTAGAAGAAATTTTACTTTTTATTTTCCAAACCTATTTATTTTTACCTCTGTTGTGCTGACCATCCAATTGTCAGTGCCCTTATTTGATATTTTCAAATTAGCTTTGATAATCCAACTGTTAGTGCGCTTGAATATTTAAAAAAAAAAATTAAAACTGTTGAGAATTATACCTTGAGTCTAGATTTATATAATAGTTTGATCCAATGGGGATTATTTCCTACCTGTGAGGTAGCAAAGAATGTTGACTAGACCATTGGGCTTCTCCCAAACTAAAACTGAAACTTGCAAACTGACTTGTGACCTGCAACCAACCTATTTGAGAACTAAAACACACTCAAACTGAAAATTGTACACCACTGAAAACAATCACACTTCCAACCAAACTAGAAATACAGGCTGAAAATAAATGCTTGGCCAACAAGCTTATTACGTAATCATCCTATGCTAATATATTAAAAAAAAATTGGATTAGATAATTCAAAAATTCCAATGTAACTAGTGTAGTTTTTTTTAATCAATCCTAATTGACCAAGACTGCAACATTTAATTGTCAACTCAGGGTAGGTCTTGATGTTTCAATGGATTTTGCACTGTTTGTGCTGATACACTACAACCAAGAATGAGGAAATGGAGAAAATAGTAAAATATGTCGTTGAACCAAATTGTTGAATTAAATCATTCATGTAGAAATAAAAACACTCCACAAAATTGAATCATAGTCACAACTATCAAAGTAAGGGTGTAGTGCACAGTGACTAATACCTACTGCAGTTGGTTACTACTATTTTGTTGATTAACTCAGTGTAACATCATAATATAAATTGGAACATCAGCGAATGGAATTCACAATTTGTATAGCAACAACAAGAAACCATATAACAATTAGTGAAACTAGAATGTACACTACCTCTATCACTGCAGTCCCTACCAAAGAGGAGGGCCCTTCCTCCTTAGTAGGGTGCAGGAATAACATGAAAGCAATTAACGAATCAGCTGAAGAGAAGTAACAACATCAGTGTAATGATTAATATTAAAAATAATTCAGAGTTACAAAATAAGAGTAACAACACTCTTCTATATGTCGTGTCCTTGTTCATAGGGAATTGAGTTTCTTTTATAGTTATTACATACCTGAAATTAGAAACAAATCAGTCGTGAGTATCTCACAATTCTCATGCCGATCGAAAATAAAAGTAGTTACAACCTATTTCTAAATACAAATATACATTAGTTAGGATTGGAATCTCTTGGGTCTGTTTCTTCCAAAATAAACAATTCCTAATGTCGAAAATTGTTATGTGGAATACTACCCACACTCACTAGCTCTGGTGCAACAACATCCTATGAATGAATAGCGGTTCGAGTTGTCATGAAAATTGCTAGTGACAACACCCTTTGTGCAAGAACAACCTTTGTATCAGCGCATAGTGTAACAACATTACATAACAACATTCAATGTGTAATAACAACCTGTAACAACATACAAGGTGTAACATCGAACTGATCTACCCGTCTCTATAGTAATCAGCATTTCCTGTCTACTCCATAACCTTGTTCCCACTAGAAACACCTAAAAAGGAGAATAACTTCCTAAAATAATCCTTAAATCCTCACCCTAGTTAGCCACAAAAAGGAATAAAGTATTGTATTATTCAGTAAAATACAGAAAATTAACATGATAGTAGAATAGGTTATAAAAGTGAAAAAAGGGGGAATTAATCATGTAAAGCACATAGGCCTGGAGGATAAAAGGATCAAAACTAGGGAAATAAGGTGCAAAATATGGGTAAAAAGCCACGCCCAACATCTCCTCCCGATTGAAGCAATTACATGTCCCCATGTAGAGTCTCACCTTCTCCTGCTATGCCCCTGATGCAAGTCTATAAAACTATAAGCACCAGCAATGTCTTCACCTAGAGCTTTGTACCCTTGAATTGCCATAAATTGATGTGGCCATGATTATTTTTCATAATCACATAGGTGGTAGTCCGGCTGATACTCTTCTACCGAAAACCAAATCAAAGGAAATTTAAATATGAGCCCATTCTAGAATGCCCTAATTGTCTACATGATCTGAGCATACTCAGGAACCTGTCTAACAACAACCACAAGATTTATGTACTCAAAAGGATCCCCTTCTTGCAACTCAGTGCTATAGGCCTCGGTGTGTTTAAGACATCCTGCTAGCATTCAAACTTTCATATGTGCATACAAGTTGAGGCAGATCCTCACAATCCTTTTCCTCTAGATGGCTAACTATTCCCTGATCTATGGAGTGTTCAAGAATAACTTAAACTCATGTCTGAGTTTATAAACCATCCCTGGTTCGGCTCTAATCCACAATACTATCCTTTCTTCATTAGCGTCTGCTAATTTCATAGCTAGATGCCTTTCAATCTAGTTCCTCATAAATGAAAGGAAGGCCTGCAACTACAAATCTCCCATATAGGAGAAGACGCTACCATTTTTGCGCTGACATAATCACACATGATATTATGAAAAATTAGCTAGCAAATCAAGATCTGTTAATCAAAATTGCAAGAGTGAGAAATCTCAAGAAAATCCTAGGTTGAAGAACCCAAATAAGGCCTATTCTAAAAAAAAAAAGTTAATTGTAACAAATAATCCCAAAGGAACACTAGATACAATGGGGACAATCACCTACATGCTAGCAGGTTTAGGGCAAGGTCACGGAGCTTGGTCTTGTCATTCATCAGGTCTGAGACCTATCTATGTAACTAATACAACTATTCATTCTTCTTACTCATGGCTTCCTTATGTCTCTGTACTTCCCATTCTCTCTCCCATTCTTCCTTTAACCACTTCTTCCTAAGGGAATCCATCATCCTTTTGTGTACCTTGAGCGAGATCACACCCTCTTTTAGAGAGAGTTCCTGCTGCTTCCATTTCTGTAGCTTTAGTAACAACAACATATTTTCATAACACCATCCTTCATTAGGACCCATTGTTTTTTCACATGCATTATCAATTAAGGGTGTAACAGCCTCCTGAGGGTGAAACTGCTCCCACTTAGGTTTTTGGTTCTTGTGTAACAATAGCTTCATCAATGGATTTTATTACAGATTCCTTATCTCCCTGATCAGCTTCCATTCCCACTGCTGGTTCTTGTGTAACAACAATATCATCTACAGACTTTTGTATATCGTTTTTCCTTAGTTAGGTTTTTGTCTCCACTACTGGTTCTTGTGTAACAATAGTGTCAACCACAAGCTCGTGGATGTTAGCTTCAACTTCCTTTCCTTGGCTAACTTCCGTCTCCACTGTTGGTTCTTGTGTAACACTAGTGTCAGCTAAGGGCTCTTGTGTATCTACCACCATATCACTTTTTGTGGACTGTTCCATCTTAGTTGTTGGTTCTTTTGTAACAATGATGTCCTCAACGAGTTCTTGTGTGTCAACCTCCTAGATTTCAGTTTGTGTTTCCCTCGAGATGGTGTCTGCTACACATAATCTATGCCCTGTTGTCACTAGCTTCTCAGTACAGGTCATGCACACAGTGCCTGGGACATCTCCCCTTCTGGACCTATCCACAACCTCAACCAAAGTGTCTAACCCTGGGGCTCTTTACTCTACCTTCCCCTCTGCTAGTTGTTCCCTTAGCTCTCTATTTTATTTTTATAAATTTTCAGTTCTTAACAGCAAGGATTGAGTGTTGCTCTTACCAGGTGAAGAAGGTTCCTATGGATGGGCCTGTTCCTCATCCTTCTGCTCTGTTGTCTCTCTGGTTTTCTTTGACATGGATGGGGACTTTGGGTTCCCACTATCCCTTATCGTCTACTTTGGCCACCTATCACCAATTGGTTTGTCGACTGGCCTCTTACCAACCCTTACTATCGAAGGCTAGGACTAGTCCTTTGTTATTGCTAGAGCTTCCTTAGACATTCTTGTTTGCCTCCTGTGGGCATTCCTGGCCTTCTTCCTCATGAATTCTTCCCAATTCACGCCCTGGTGGCTTAGGCCATCTAACACAATGATCTTGATGAGGCCATGGTTGGTGACACATGTTTCTGGATGTGTAACTATTTTCACGGCCACAACCATATGCCTAATGTTTCCCAGCAAGAAGTAGGGAATATTGATCACCTACCAATGATGAAGGTGATTTAGCAATGGAAAGTGGTAATTAAACACAATTTTTTCCCTTCCCTTGCAAGTAATGTACTTGGCAAGGTAGAGGGCAACATTAGTCCATGGCTGAGGAAGTGACAACTTGTCGATCCCCCTCCCTTGCTTTACCAGTGACTCTTTCTCTTGGAGGAAATCCTCCTTTAGGGAGGGGTCATTAACCTTCCTATTAAACCACCTCTTTCCTTCCACTAGTAATCCCATCACTCAAGCAATCACCTCTTTTACAAGATCTAGCTTCAACCCCCTAAACTCCATCTGGTTTCTCTATAAATTCTTTGCAAATTCCATGGAAACACCATCGTATGATGCCTATAACCTCTGGAAGAACTCAAACAAGCATGTGTCCTTGAAAATATGGCATGCTTCGGGGCAATTCTCCAAGGCTTCTATGGACCCTGGCTCATACCGAATTTCTACTCCACCCATTGCTAAGCAAATTCAGTGTTGTTTATCTTCCTTCTCCTTTTCTTTAGAAGTTCTAGGGCAGTCGGCACACTACTTAGCTATTTTAGCCTACATTGTTATTTTCCCACCTCTCTTAGCACTCTGAATGGGGATGCAATGCTCAAGTAGGGGTAAATGGTAGGGTGGCCCAGGTGAGGATTTCAAATTAGGATTTTGCAATCATGGTTCGTACTGCATGGTAATATTGCCTTATTCATGCTGGGTTATGGGAGGTATCGTCGAAGGTACACTTCCCCTTTTTGGTATGAACAAGCATTAAGTAACAATAATTACTAGGTAACCATGCCTTAATTGCAGGTTTTTTGAATAATCATAGGTCATGCGAAAGTCATGTCGTAATATGATTCACTACCCCCCTGCTTAAATGTGACAGTCGTCCTCAACCGTCGAAAGTCGTGTTAAGTTGCCATAATTATCTAATAAAGAAAATAACAATATTACCTTTGTATGAAGTACCTAGTTGACGTGGGAGAAGTCATGGGTGGTGAGACACACGAATCTAGCTTCAATAACAAGAAATGTGAACTTAACTCCGATGACAAGAACCACGATGATGCCTGTTGTTTATTGCAATAAAATATCTTATTCCATTTATTTTTAAAAGTCGTGAGCTATTACAGGTGTAACAACAAAGGCAACTAATATATATTATTAATTTTTACAGAAGTAGAGAAGAAAACATCATGTAACATCACTATCATAAGGTATGCTTTGAAATAACAAATGTTGTTACAGAGAGTGTAACAACCACCACAAGGTGGTTTTCAACTACTACAGGGATTATCTGTCTTCGCCTAGGAAAGGTTTTCACAACCAGATTATTTTATTGTTTTTTTTTTTTTTGAAGATGAAGGTGTAACAACCACCACCATAGTTGATTTTCAGTTTTTCCCTATTCCTATAATCTGAAGATACAAATTTGTGACAATGTTGATGAATGAATCCCTTGAAGCAAGTTTGTGATATAACCGAAGACAGCTCCCATTTGCAATAAATGGTGTCTTCGCATTGTCAATGGTCACCAAATTTATAGTCCCATTGTCAAAGATTGCATCTACCTCATAGGGACCTAGCCATCTGGTGCAGAACTTACCCTTGAAGTCTTTAAATCTTTAGTCGTATAAGAGAGTCCAATCTCCTTTCTAGAACTTCTTCTTCTTGATGAATCTATCATGCCACTTAGCTCTCTGCTGCTGGATAATCTTTGTTTGCTGGATAACAACTAACTGTTTCTCCTCTAATTCATTGAGTTGGTTCGATCTTTGCTTTTGTGTTGTAGCCAGATCCAAATTTACATGCAATGTTGTCCTTAGTGTCTTGATTTCGAAATCAATGGGGAATAAGGGGTTTTTACCATACACAAGTTCATATGGTAAGAATCCCATGGTATTCCTCCATGTAGTCTTGTATGCCCATAACACTTCTAGAAGTTTGTCAACCTAATTTCTTCGGTGATTGGCCACAATCTTAGTAAGAATCCCCTCAATGAATTTGTTAGTGCTTTCCACTTGGCCATTTTCTTGTAGATGATAAGGTGTTGTAATTCTATGATGGATTCTATATTTTTCAACCAACTTCTGGATCATATGAGATGTGAACTAGGGTGCTCCATCTGTGATTATCTCCTGGGGTATGCCAAATAAAAAAAAAGATGTCTTCAAACAGAAAGTCTGAAACAACCTACTCCGTGGTTCTGGTTAGTGCCTTTGCCTCAACCCATTTTGTGACATAGTTAGTGCAGACTAAGATGTAAGATTTCTGTCTAGATGAATAATTAATTGGTCCCACAAAATTTAGGGCCCATTTCTCAAAAGGTTCTAATATAATTTGGGGCCGTAACAACATCTCATCTAATTGCAGTGGTTGGCCCATCCTTTGGAAACTATCACATTCCTTGAAAAACTTCTTGGCATCTTGAAATATTGTTGGCCAATAATACTTTGTTGTAAGGACTTTGTATCCTATTCATTTGTCTATGAAGTTCCCTCCACAAGGTTCCTCATGACAAGATTTAAGGATTTCAAAGACCTTACCTTCTCTAACACGACATCTAATCTGGAAATATGGTCCAGTATGATAGAGGTTCCCATTTATCCAGGTATAGGTAGCACTTTGTTGTATAATCTTTCTTCTCTCCTTAGAGGAAAAACACTGTGGAAACATCCCTACAGCAAGATAATTGGCTATATCTGCATACCAAGGTGAGTAAGTAGAAATAGAAAAAGATGTTCATCAGGGAAAGAATCCTCAGTAGGAATGCAATTGTCATCAATATTTGACGTAGAAAGAAAATCATCTACTACATTATCTTTTCTAGGTTTATCGACAATTGTGATATCAAATTCTTGTAACAACAATAACCAGCGTGTGATCCTACCATTGGTAATTGGCTTATTCTTTAAAAAATGAATGGAAGAATGGTCAGTGTGTACAAATACTTTATACCAGGTGATCTAATGTCATAATTTATTGATGGCATGCATGACTGCTAAGAACTCCTTCTCATTCATGATGTAGTTGAGCTCAACCGGGGTTAGATTTGTGCTTATGTAGTAAATAGCATAAGGTTTCTTATCCTCCAGTTGGCCCAAAACAACACCTCAAACAATATCAAATGCATATGTAGATATTTGAAATGACAGTTCCCAATTAGGTCCTCACAAGACTAGAGCTACTGGTACACAACATTTCAACTTTAAAAAGGCCTGTTCACACTTCCCTATCCATAAAAAGTCGACATCCTTCATAAGTAAGGAAAAAAATGGCGATGCAATTTTCGAAATTTTTCTATAAATATCCTATAATATCGTGCATGCCCCAAGAAACGATGTACCTCTTTTTCCATTTTGGGGTTGGAATTTTCAGAATTACCTCTACTTTTGTAGGGTCTACCTTGATTCCCTCAGCAGAAATGTAGTGTCCAAGCACGATCCCTTCAGTCATCATCGTGTGACATTTTTCAGTGTTGAAAGCAATATTAGTTTGTACACATCGTTCCAACATTTTTTCCAGATTAACTAATGCTATTTCAAAAGCATCTCCATAAGGTGTAAAATTGTCCATGAATATTTCAAGGTAGTCATTCAACAAATCAGAAAAAATTCCCAGTATTTCCCTTTGAAAGGTTGCTGGCACAGTACAGAGTCCAAAAGGAAGTACTCTATATGGTAAGGTTCCCCAAGGACAAGTAAAGGTTGTTTTATCCTGATCCTCTAAGGCAATCTGTCTATGATTGTATTCACTAAATCCATCCAAAAATGAAAAGACTTTCTTTCTGGAAAGGGTACCAAGGAGGTGATATATAAATGGTAAGGGAAAGTGGTCCTTCTAAGTGGCCTTATTGAGTTATCTATAATCTACATAGACTCTCCACTTTCCATTATTTTTAGGAACAATAACAAGCGATGACACCCATTGATTGTCAGATATTGGATAAATAAAATTAGCACTTAGGAGTTTTTGTAATTCTTCCTTCACCACCTCCTTCAGTGTAGGGTTCATGAGGCGTTATGGTTGTCTGATTGATTTGCATCCATCCTTCAAATAAATGCGGTGAGTGTATAGGTTAGGGTGGATCCCTTTCATATCCATATAGTACCATGCAAATGCCTTTTTGTATTTTTGTAGTAGTTGTAATAGTAGTTGGTTTTGCTCAGTAGTCAGGTTGGGGTTGATATTCAAAAAATTTCCAGGTTCTATCTCAATTGGAATACTGTCAATATTTGGAGTGGTTCTCATTTGTTCAAAATCTATATCTTCCACCTCTTCTTCCTCATTCTCATTTTTAACAAAAGTGACAAAAAGCGAGTTACTAATAAAACCATTAATGACATCATCCTTTGTCTCATCTTCGAAATACTAGGCTTTCCCCAGAGTGAGCAGTGGTAGGGATAGATCTGACTTAGGCTCAAACTCATCCCACCAAGGGTTGTATACATCCACATTTGGTTTTGGGGGGTAAAGGTTAAGGTTCTTTGTCACCTAGCCATCCTAGATCACCATAGATCCATATATGTAGCCTATAAATGCATCCATAGTGGCCAACCAAGGTCTCACTAAGATCAATGGATTTCCCCCCAAATTGGATTTGGGTTGTAAGATAAGAAAATCAGCTGAATACCTCTAGGAAGCTATTGTAATCAATATATCCTCTAACATCCCCTTGGGTATAACACAAGACCTATGTTAGCACTCAAATCTACCTTAGGCTGAAATAAGGTAAGACTCAAGGCCACATCAAACCATGCTCAGCCTCGTAGCTAGCCCTACGAGGACAGGAGAGGGCTCTCTCCGGGTCAAACTCAGCAAAAGATAATCGAAAAGGCTCGAGATGGCCGAATTGATGACTGATTTTAGGCTAGGTATGAAGTACAAAAAGTTTAGAATTGAGTTTTAAAGATTTTGTTGAATTCAAGGGAAGGGAAATTTTGGATGCGGGGATGAGGCACAGCTTTTGCAGAGGTCTACTTGGGGCAATATATGAGATTGTATTGATGCCTTAAAGCAAGTGAGATGGGTAGATCAGACTGGTGAGGAGCTAAGGAGAGCAAGGGAGTCTCAAGGATTCTCCTTAAACTGAAGAAAACATAAAAGATTAAACAAATTTAAAGGCAGAGCATAGCAATTTCATGGATTCTACCTTAACACTTCATTTGTTTAATTGCAGAAGATTCAATAGAGAAAATGATACACATACACAACTTACAAGTACTGAGAGAAACACACCATCAACACATAAATCCACATGAATCCCAAATAGTGCTGCAAAACCCTGGTCTTTCCTTTGCCAAAATGCAGATAAGATATGTACAATATAGTCTCCAACTATTCCCCAAGAGTCCAACCCTGAAAATGACTAAGAAAATACATAATATAGGCAAGAAAAATCATTCCCTTGCCTATATGGGTCGAGCTCATCATCCTAGGAGTTTTTTTAACCAATTCTAAACTAAGCACTACAATCTAGGCAGTCAAAACAACTTGCCTCTATAAGCTAGGAAACCAATTCATTCATTACATTTTTGCTATTTTATGAATGAATCATCTAGAATAGGCAAATAAGTGTCATAACAACATAAAGTTCTAATAATTACATCAAGAAGGGTGAAAAATCTCATCACAAGTCAAAACTGGTCAAACTAGCTTGATTCGCTGAGTTGAGGAGGAAAACTGTGCCAAAAAACCCTGTGCGCCGCGCGCCTGAGGCCTGTGCGGTGTGCGCCTTTCTAGCTACTTTTGGGGCACTTCCCGACATCCAAATTGAGCTCAGGTTAGCTTGTTGGAAATCCCTAGACTTCTACTTTCCAACCCAAGTGGAATTTTCCAATTTTGTCTCCATTTGACTCTCCCAAAGTGGATTCTCCCAGAAGTACTTCCTGTTGGTGCAAAAAGTGGCAGAAAGGTGATTTTCATGATGTTTTTTGAGCTTTTGATCACCCAAAACTTGATGAAATGCCTTGGAAATTTCCGAGCATGTGTATTTCATCATGAAAAATCCAAAAATGTAAGCCACCTATGATTTGGACCTCCCCATCTTATGGTTCGCGCGACGCATAGAGCCAAAAAAACTATTTCGCAAGCCAAAAATTTTGAAACGACAAAATTTTCTCCAAATTTGCCCAAAATTGGAGTGAAGACCCTCCATTATGTATCATGCTCAACTAATGAAGCCTCGGCCAAAACTCAAAGTGGATATGGCCTTTTGCGTTGTTTTTGTGCTTTGCTTAAACGCCTCTTGAGGATCTTCATTCTCGCTTTGCAAACATGCATGCGAGCCCAATAGTGAGTCTTCATGTGGTGAAGCATGTCCTTGTCCCTGTTTGCCTTAGCCAACAACTTCTCCAAATGAGTGTTCACCCGGATGAGCGTTGATTCCCGATCAATAGGTGTCAAATCACCGGGTCTCCTTCGAGCCAATTCCCGGTCTTCCCGAACCTTCCGCAGCTCATAAAGTTCATGCTCATCTTCCAGCTGTTTGTTGCGCTGCTCTAAGTAGTTGATCTCCCTTTAGCCATCTGCAATTTCTTTTGCAGCAACTCATTCTCAGTCCTTTGCTCTCGGATGATCTCCTTGAGCTCTGAGTTGGGCGAACTAGCATCAACATCCATGATACTGATATCCTGAACTTCTGAAGGACCCTCATCAACCATGGGTCTCTTGACCCTATCCTGAATCTGTACCTATGCTGAAGATGGAGGCGAGACCCCTTCCACATGATGTGGAGATAATACTCGCTCTGCTGATGATGTCAACAAGACCCCTTCCATCCCGGGTGGAGATAATACTCGTTGTGCGGCTGCAAATAAGGCCCTGGGGCCTTTGTGATATGTCACATATACTAGAGCATCAACATGCTCGGTCTCAGGAATGTCAAACTGCTGTGAAGGCCCTCCCTCATCATGAACTATCTCTGGAGGAGGCTGTAGCGCGGAAAAGAAATGACGGGAGATGAAATCCTCCCAAGCAATACCCTGCCGTGCCAACTGATGCATCACTATGATTTTGATCAATGCATTGTGATATATGCTCCTGTGTTGATGTGTCGGGGTCTTCCTTTGTACTAAAGGTACCATCCTCTCTATGTTTCGGCACATGAAAAACGGAATCTTCATCATACGTACCCGTGTGAAATGCATCAACAAACGAACATGGTATGCATAGAGACATGAGAATCTGCCCTCACAACTGAAATATCGAATGATGAGTTTCATCAATGGTGCAAACTCATCTTTCAGGTATCTGAAAGGAAAGGCTACGCTCAAGTGTCTAATATATGCGGGTTTGACATATGGCTCATAGTAATACATGTCCAGCATCTGGCGTTTACTCCATTCCTCCCCGACATTTGGTATCCCGGTGGTCTGAGCAATAGTGTCGGGTGACAAAGTGAAATCCACTCCGGCAAGGTTTACATGACCATCCTGTAAGTTAAGGACAAATAGATGGACTAGTTCCCGATGATGCTGAGTTTGTGAGATCATCTCACAATATTGGTAACATGATTGGCACCGAAAAAATCCATTGCAAGTGGGAAAGCTTGCAATTGAGCCAAAGAGGTAGGCTACTCCCTAACATGATGTCCAATTTTGCCACCTTTGTGATACCTCCGAGGCATATTAAGCACATTGACCTCCAGTGTAGAGTCACTATCATAATCTTGCTCATATACTGACTCGGTCTCTAACATGTTCTTTAACAACAAGGTAGCTGGAATATATATATATATATATATGCTGATATAGAACTGTGCCCCAAACTTTGACTGTTGACTTTTTTGTCTTTTTATCAAAATGCTATGACCAAGGGGACACAAATGATGAGGGAATTGTTAAGAAAAGGGAAGAATTAGGGAAATGGGAAAAATGAAAACATTAGGAAAATGGGAAAATGGTGAAGAGAAGGGAAAGGGCATGGGAATTTTGAATTTTTTAGGGTTTTGAAATAAGGTAGGGGTTATATGGTTGTAGTAGAAGGGAGAGTTTAGGATTTTGAGAGAGGAAGATGTAGGGTTTGATGAGGAATTATTGGGAAAAATATTGGGGAATATAGGAAATGGGAAATAAGGGAAAAAAGAAACCTTGGCAACATGTATTTTGAAAACTCTACAACAAACCTGGCACTTGAATCCTTACAGCAAATTGATGAACATGGAGGGTTTTTTACACTTGGTTTTCATGACAAATATATCCTAACTTCTTTATATAAACCATCAAAAACCAAAATCAAGCCATGAGTGCAGGCCTACCTGCGAATTGATGCACAAGGAGAGGGTTTTTGAGTGAGTTTTAGGCAAGTCTGGGCATGAACCTGAATGCGCCGCACGCCTAACCCAAAGCACTGCGCGCCTAACCCAAAGTGCCGTGCACTCTGGATGCGCCGCACGCGTGTTAATTTGCACTGTAAAAAGTTGCCTGATGTGTCGCGCACCTCTGGTGCACCGCGTGCCTATCTTGATGCGTCGCGCACCCCGGAAACGGCTCAAGTTACTCACAAACTCACAAAATCTCCTTAGAATGCTGCTCTTCACTCTTGGAATGTGGAATGGGTTGCAAATGATGAGAAATTACTTGATATAGTGTCCTTTTTTATTTTTGCTTGACCAAAACCCATTTTCTTATGTTTTGTTGTTGACACTTTTTCACAATTAATAGACTCTGATCTTTTTGGTTTCATCCTTAAAATTGGTTGAAATGATGATTTTCTCTGATAATTTTTTACAGGAATAGCTATGATATGCTTCCGCAAAGGAGACCAAGGTTGCATTTGAACAATTGAACAACTAAAATTTTTTACAATTTTTACAAAAATGAGGTGGCGACTTGTCTTCAAAACAGAGTTTTTAAGAGAAGTCCTTATTCAGCTGTACAATGATGAAAATTCTTGAAGTGATGATCTATCAAAGACATCCCTCTGGCCTACTGGTCTTCTAAGGCTTTCGAAGACTAAACTGACTCAAACCCTAGACCTAGACCTAAAAATTTAAAACATGACTGTAAATGACTTGTGAAGCTTTATGACTTAACCTGAACCAGCAATGATATGCATGAGGGGAATGAATAACACAAACCACTCCATCAGAGTTATGGCATGCCTAACGAAATGCAGCTGATGAAAATTGGTGGAACACTTAAAACATGAAATGCAAAAAAAAGCTTTGATCTCTGATGGAGGGATAACTAGACCGACTCTAACAACATGTCTGCTAATTCAGGTATAGTAGGAGTATGCCTAAATACCTATAGCTTGAGAGTGGTAAAGAGTTCCTTTGGCATTACATTAATGGTAGCCCTGAGGTTGATCAACATGTTAACTGTGGGCTGATCATTAATGTAGACAATAATAGTAGGATTTCTTGGATCATTATACTTAGTTAGAAGAGGCTCAGAAAACATTAATTCAGATAATTTCCCTATCACATGTATGGTGGCAAGGTATTTTGGCTTCCTTCCATTGTTATTGATGCACAAATATCTCACTGTTTTAGCATAAATAGGTACTTCTTTAAGGGCTTGTAGCAAAGCAATTCATACATGCAAATTTTGCAACTCAAGAAAATCAGATTCGGGTTGTGAAGTCATCCTAGGCTTAGCCAATCTTTGAGGATATTGAGGGTTCTGAGTTATGACAGCCAAATCGGCTATTACAAGTGTATCAAACTTTCTCAAGTTGGATTTTATAGCAGTAACAATTCTTCATGGGTTGGCTATCATAGACGTAACAACTTCCTCTATATCAGTTGTTATAGGCATAGTAGTTGCCTCAAAGCTTCCATTATTTCTTCTGGATGGTTCACATTCCTCCTTTGTAATGATAGGAAAGTGACTTAGTTTAATTACCTTTCCTGATCACAATTGTATTTCTTTAAGCTCCACGAGGGTAATAAGGTAGGTCTGGAAGGTAGTTGGAGCCTCTATGATATGAGCTGCTTTATTATTCGAGTTTGGGTTAGGTTGCACAGGTAGTTGGGATTGCACTGGCAGTGGAGGAGCAAGAGTTTGGAAAGGAGGTAACTACAGTTGTTGTTGCATGGGTAATCCAGGTAAAGTTGAATTTTGGGAATTTCCTCTCTAGTTCTGATTCCAAGAATATGGTTAATATTGAGGATATTTGATAGAGGGAGATGGAGACCACTGGTTCCAGGGTGAAGGAAACAGTGCTAAAGAAGGAGCATGATATTGCCATGGATATTTCTAAGTATTATATGCATTGTTCCATGGATTGAAAGAGGAGAAATATTAGCACATACCTAGAGGTCATGGTTTCCATGGCCTCCTTGGTGCAATGAAATAAGAGTACTGCACCTCCTCACTTGAATCTCTAAGTATTGCCTTTAGTCTAGGAAGCTTTGGACATTGCCCTGTCGAATGTTCCAACTCACAAATATTACACAAGCTGATGCTATTCAGTTCACATTCCATCAAAGGATGTTTCTTCTAGCAATTCAGATAGAACATAGCCATAGGCATGTCAACTTCTGCTTGTGCCTTATTGATCTGCATTGTCATTATTTGGGCAGAGAGAGTACTGAGGATATTGATCTTAAAATTCTCGAAAAAAATCCCCGTCTCTACTCTGGTTACTCCTCCTCCTGCAAAGTTTTGTATTCGTGTAGAGGCATCTCGAATTGTGCTTGTCCCCTTAGATGACCCTCTAGAGCATCTTAGATAGAGCTTTACAATTTCAACGAATGGTTCTTGTAATATATCCCCTTGCCCTAATAGGTTCAACGTGTTAAGGTAGTCGTCCCTCATTCCTATGATAAATATAGTCTTCAAGATTTCATGGTCTAAATTGTTATGTTTAGACCTCTGTAGATTATAGTGGAACTGTTCTACATAGTCTTCTAGGCTCTCATCCTCCTTCTGTGTTATTCTAAATACCTCCTCCCTTAAGTCCCCGGTTCTACAACAGTCTTGGCACTTTGATAAGAATGTCTCCTTCATATCATTCCATGTTTGAATGGAAGCGAAGCCCAGTCACATGAACCATCTCAAGGTTGTCCCTTTCAAAGTAGCAGGAAATAATTTCAATTTCTGATCATCTGAGGTATAATCATAGCTTCTGCATAAGACATCAAACTCAAATAGAAAGGTGTTTGGATCTTCCACAGTCATCCCTTAGAAGGATGATAGAGGAATATTTTTCATAGGATCTTCACCTCTGATATCTCCGATTGGGAACTCAAAAGTGGTGATAGTAGCATCTATTTAAGCCTTGTTGTCATTGTTGTCCCCCATGACTAATCCTTCTAACCCTTGCTATGACAAACGTCCTTCAAACTATTCTTGTGATGGTCTTGCAGGTGTGATTGATTGCTCAGGTATCCTTGGGGCTGGTTGTTTCACTGTTAACACCCAGGTTGTTCCCTATGACTCCTTAGGGAATACGGCCGGGGTAACCACTAACCAATCTTTGGACTACAGCTTCTAGCCCAGCTGTAGTCAGAGAGGGCTCTCTCTGTAAGGTTTGACGCTGTTTTAATGAAGTTTTAGGCTAGTTATGGAGTGAATGCTTGATTGTTTTTTTTAGTGTTTGGTTAGGAGGATGCTTCTGATAGTTTTTAGAGTCTATCTGCAGGTGAAACTAATCCATTGGTCAATGGGGTCTTTGGCTGTCGTTTCCTTGAGATCTTGACTTAAGTGCAGCTGTAACTACAGGGCCTGTATGTATTTCATGAAACAAATTTTGGATTTTGAGAGTGAAGATGGAAAACAACCAGTAAAGAGCAATCAAGGGTTCCTTACTAAGCTGAGTAACGTGAGGGAGGTCTATTATTTAGGAGCAATTACTTGAATTCCCGAAATAATAGAACACTCTGATGATATAGTATCAAAGGTAGTACTGAAGAATTACTCTTTAGATACTTTAACTGAGGAAAACATATAAAACGGCTAGGATTGAGTTCAGGGTAATCAAAGATTAAATCCTGGGACTATTCTTTTTCCTGGCCATTTAGATTTGAATACATGGAGAACATGAAAGACATATGAAAATATAACAAACTTGTATATAACAGAGAGTATCGAGAAAACTTATTGAGCCATGGAATACACAGGAATCTTGCAACTTCAAGCCATACACCATTAAGAGATCAAGAGAGACAATGCTTGGAGAAATCCCATCAATCTTTGTATTAGCTGCTCTGAAGAATTTACAACATAAGAGTAACAGAAGACATAATCAAGAGATTTCTTACATCCGGAGTCCAACCCCTGCTAACAAATGCGAGGGGGAATATATAGAAGTTTCATACAAAAATATCTCAGGCATTGAGTCATCTGAGAGGAAAATATCTTCTTACACTCATACAGGGCTTGTAGATGAGAAGCAATTACAATCATAAATGAGTCTTAAAAGCTTTTAACTCCCGTCAGAATAATTTTTGACCTTTGGGCATTGCGGAGTCGGTTGAGCGGCTTTGTCATAACTGCTGAATGATGTGCTATGCAGCTGTTACTTTTTGTGTCTTTTTGGCCCTGCCACCTGTGCTTGCTGATGCTGTTGCTGTGGTCGAGTACCTATGCTGAGTTGGCTCAGCGTCTTCATACCTGCTGATGTGGCTTTTGCCCACCTGTATATATAATATAAACCTTTTGCTGAAGAAAAGATTTGATTTCTCAACTTTGATTCAAAAGTAATCCCATTAATTCTTGCCATGTGTTTGGAGGAGGCAGCTGATGTTTCAAAATTGTCCCTAAGGTCTCATCAGCCTCTGTATATTTATAGAAGTGAGGGGGCTCATCAAACAAATGTGACACTTCATTTCTAATAAAAAACAAATTATCTAATCTTTCAAAAAGAATTTGCCCTGTTACTCGGCCTACTCCTGAAGATGTTCCTAGTGTCTCAGCAATCTGAATTGCTGCAAAAGTGCTTACCCTCTTGATATACTTTTCATGCGAGAGTAATTTCCCTGATTCTAGCAAGCTGGGGAGCCCTTTGTCCTACAGAGCCAAGAACCTATTTTGAAATTTATTTATATCAGCTTGCATATCCTGGATTCTTCTGTCCAGGGTCTGGATTAAATTCTTCATTGTTAGGACTCTTTTGATTAGAGAAATGGTTTCAGTCCTATTTCCAATTCCCATTTTCACCAGCTGGGAACTTGTCCTATAGTTGAGTACTTCAATCATCCTGGGGGCAAACTCAGGCATGTTGCCTAGAGAAGTCCTTGCTCTATGTAGTTCTTTTCTTGCTCTGCCAATGAGTC